>CAKAOI010051922.1:72487-95748 GCA_916701655.1 Sebastiscus albofasciatus
AATCACATTTGAGCAGGCTTTGGTTGAATGCGGGTAAACAGTCCATGTGGAGAGCAAAAGAGGCAGAACACATTGGCCAAAATGTGATCTCAGAACCGACCGGCTATCATCTGATGATGATTTAGCTTCTTATTGGTTTGAAATGAGCTTGTAAACTGGCTACTGGTGAAACAATCCAATCGTACACGTTGTCTCACAACTCCAACTCCAGTCTTGCATCAACTGGGTAATCGGACTGTAAACAATGAGCAGCGCATGGAAAAAGAAATCTTGGCCCGGATATCCGCTGGCTACACCGGAAACCCATTGGTTTGAGGACTGCCATTCTAAAGCCTCGAGTACAGCATTTTGTCCGTCGCCATCTTGGTTTTTTGCAACCAGAAGTGACAAGAGGGGGTGGAGCTAAGAATAACCAAACGCTGAATATGACATTTTTAGGCGACCAAAATGTTACAGTTAACTTTCATGAACGGAAAACACACTGTGAAAGGATTAAAGTTGTAAGACGGAAACACGGACAACTCCCAGACCAGACAACGCCATGGTAGCGACCTGTCAATCACAAGGTAGCCACGCTCTAAAGCATACCCTGCTTTATGGTCTATTTGACTTTAAATGGGACCATAATTTACTAAATGAACATCATTCTGTATTGAAGAAGACTTGAAACTAGCGATTGAGACCATAAACTCATGTTTACAATGTTTACTGAGGTAATAAATAAAGTGAGAAGTAGGGTTATTCTCTCATAGACTTCTATACAATCAGACTTCTTTTTGCAACCAGAGGAGTCGCCCCCTGCTGGCTATTAGAAAGAATGCAAGTTTACGGCACTTCAGCACTGGCTTCACTTTTCAGACCAGATGTTGCCGCCTGGGTATGAACAACCACAAAATCTGACTTTTCCGTTTTTGCATTGGTCATTACAAAAAGTCTCAATAAAGGCCTCACAAATTGCTAAAATCAGTTTCCTTACTCAGGAAATGTTGTAGGCATCAGTTTGATGCAGAATTGACCTACATTAGTGTAATGTATTACAACTACAATAGCCATTATGTCTGCCATGCCAGCCTTAAACACATTACATGGTTAGTGGAGTAGGCTATCCTTTAGATGCCAGCTCTACAGCATGGCAACTTGCCTTCTATGGATGCCAACCTCACTTACAACCGAATGCTTGGAAGAAATGCCAGTGAATTAGCTGCCAACACGCTGTGTGAGTGCCAGCGCTGACTGTATTGAAGTTGTTTTGTACGAACGCCAGTCTCTTCTCCATCTAAGACGACACAAGGACAGCAGCTCTGAACACGGATTCTGTGCAGCGTTTTTAACCAGGAAATAAATCAGCAGCCTCTAACAGGATTGGCTGAAATCCTCCCTGACCTCATTCCTTCAACTCTTCAGGGACAGACGGAGGGAAGGATTATGAGTGAAGCCAAAAAAGAGAGAAAGTCATAACTGGAAAGAAAAATGGGAAACGACCTTTAACTTGTGTATAAAAATTATAATTTGTATTTTGGTTATTGCCAAGTGTGTCTAATCTAACCACTGTGGCAGGTAAATCATTGGAAATCCTGCCCTACTTTTTTCTTCATTTAAATTCCAAAATATAATGGCTTGTAAAATGGTGAAAACTGGCAGTGAACTGAGGAATTTACAATGTGGCTAGTGGTCATAAAACTGCTGCTCTGAATCAGTAAGCCTTCATACAGTATCAATGTGGCAAGCAGGAAAAAATGAGTGGTGAACAACGATGAAATGTCTCGAGCTAAGAACCAATAATTGTAACTCGAAGACGTTTTTTTTGTTCTTTTTTTTATTGACCGAGCTTTCAACCGTATCTCACAGTCTATCTCACATCAGTGACCGAAGGAAGTTCCATACTTAGGTCACATGACCGGGCCATTTCCATGACAACTGAGCAAACTTCATTCAATGAGGAAGACCGTGAGATGTGGTTGAAAGCTCCACCTGGAGCTGAAACAATTAGTCAATTAATTGCTTTACTTGATCGACTGATCGATTAAGCAGCAGCTATTTTGATAATCACTTTATTCTTTCAATCATTTGTAAGAAAAACTGCATTCACTGGCGCTAGCTGCTCAAATATAAGGATTTCCTGCTGTTCATGATAATTTAGTGAATATTTTAGGGTTTTAAAATGTTGAATCTACAAACAAGACATCTGGAGATGTCGTCTTGGGTTCCAGGAAATTATAAAAGCCATTTTTCACTATTTTCTGACATTTTATAACATATTTAATTGATTAAGAAAATAATCTGCAGATTAAATTGAAAAATAACTTGCAGCCCTACATATTTTGTCAAGCACACAATGCAGTTGCTATGTCAAAGTGTGACAGCTGTGTATGTTGTTCATACTTAAAGTTTTTCCCAGGCTTACAGTGGCTGGCCACCCTCTCTACTTTCTTTGTCGTAGCTCTGGGAAGTTTGAAACAGGAAGTGCCAAACAAGAACAGGAAGAGGAAGTAGGTTCTCCATCCCAACTGTTTTCCAGCCAAAAAAATTCAACCCAAATGCTGACATGGGAGCAAACTGTTATTTTATAGCACAGGAAATATCGCATGTACTGTGAAGTCAAAATGTTTATTTAAAATGAATCATTAAAGAGGACCTATTATGCTTTTGTGCTTTTTTTCCCCCCTTTCCTTTCAAATCTTCCTCCAAATCTCCCTTTAAAGGTATGATTGATTTGCGATCAATCGCGTTTAACTATGGACAATCGTGCAATTAATCGCGATTAAATATTTTCATAGATTGACAGCCCTAAATTTTAGCTATGGTTATATTCCCAGCCCATGTTTTAACAGCAGATTCAGGTTTTGTCTTTTGTGGAGGGTTTGAGTTTGTGTTCTACATTGTGCACTATGAATATTAACATAGAAATAAATCTAATATTAGTAGATGTGATCAGTTTTTATTCTTTTGTTTGTTTTTTTTTTTTTTTTTGAAACAAAACAAAAAAACAGTGATCCCATTTATTTTTCTGAGTCAGTGAACACAGACACGGTCTGAATGGCCACCACATGGCAACCTTTAACTTGGCCATGGACCAGTTCTCCACTGGCCAGATACAGAGAAGTCATCTTGTTGGGTATCCAACACCATCTGACATTTGCCAGCCAGCCAGCCTAGCAACCCTGCCCCCTCCTCCTCCCTGCACCTCGCTGCCTTTTATGTGCTGTGGCAGCAGAGAATTTGCTGGAGGTGTCGGAGGTATTCGGAGAAACCCAGCTTCAAACAGAATCCGGAATAAGAAATAAGAAATTGCACTTTGATCTAGACGTGGAGTCTAGCCATGCTAGTCTGCTTATTTAAACCTCTCTCTCTCTGGATAATTCCCCCTCCCTTCTTCTCCCCCTCCCTAGAGGCAGCAAAATATGCCTTTAAATTAATATTCTCTTAGCTCCATGAATGAGCCTCGAAGTCATTCCCACCAACACCCAACCCCCAACACCATCAGTGCTGAAACCTCAACCTTTAGCAAGCCGAACCCTACGCAGACTCCCAGCTATAATCTCCCTTTCCTCTCTTCTTCCATCGTTAATCCCTCGTTCTCCTGTTGGCTCCTCTCCTGTCAAGATGTTACCAGGTTATCAGGGCAATCCCATTAATTCACCAAGCATTAAGTGTTGAATTCGACCCGTTGAGCGATCATTTCCCGACATGCAGCTGTGCTTGAGGTAGAAGAAAACTCAGCGTGTCATTGGCAAATTTGCGGATGTGCCGAATTTTGTGTGGCCATGGCTACGAGTGCAAACTAATGGGGCAAGAGTGTGTCTCAGCGCGCATGTGTTCACGCTGCTGTGCGTACGCATGCATGTGTGAGCAAGCTGTCTCTGACACCTGCTGCAGCCTCGGGAGCAAGCTGCCGTAGGGTTAAGGAAGGCCGGGAGCCAAGTCACTACATAATAGTCCAGTAATGTTGCAGTAACATTATGATGTTATGTTACTTATATGGTAAAAGCATTTCAATATGTGGATAATGGCACACATTTTCACACAGTCTCACTTCTGGAATTCAGAGAGAGAGCTAGAAAGATAAGTTCAAACCCAGGCTTCATCACCTTCGCACAGCCAATCACGGCTTGAAGAGGGTGTGGATGTACAAATCCGTTCTCACTCCCAATTCGTCAAATACCAACGCTTGGTCAGGCGCACTGAGGCACCCTTTAGCGTCTGTATGAGACGCCATACAAGTCATTATTAGACGGTCAGAGGAACCGATCTAGAATAAAGAGGTGGCGGGTGGGAGGGTAGGTTGGACGGGTCAAACAAACACAGGACTTTCACCCAGGAAACCGCTGTTTGTGTCCCTTGTCAACATTGATTTTACCATAGTTTACGTAACTTGCATACCTAGGCTAAGTAATACCAGTTACATAACAAACGTACCCTACTTATTTTATGTAACAAACGTACTTGTTTTAACCCAAACCACGATCTTTTCCTAAACCTAACCAAGTAGTTTTGTTGCCTAAACCTAACCTAAGTAGCTTAGTTGCGTAAGTAAACCTAACATCTGAGTAAACCTACATTAGAAGTTTATTTTGAAAAGACACTGTATGCATGTAGGCTAACAAGCAATGTCTCCTGTGAACACGAAAGTTTATTTTGAAAAGACAGTGCATGTAACAAGCGGAAACTAACATGCCGTCCCCTACACGTCCAAAACTGACATTAGAGGGATACCTAGAGCTTCATAGTTTGAAGCGTAGGGCCACTGACCAAGCGTCGGCATTTGCGAGTGAGAATGTGTTGGAATGTAGGATGTCGTATTCGGAAAGTTACAGAAATGGTCAGACACAACTTCCCCTAATCCAACATGGGAAAGGTGTTAGGGGGAGGGTGGTTCTGAAGCTATTCAATCGTGCGACGACCGCTTCTTAGGAAAAATACTGGCAGCTTAAGTCTCACATACACCTACAGTAAATCTGAAGGATTTAATTGTTAATGACGAGTTGTGAGCCGGGCTGGTCGGAGGGAGGACAGAAGGTTTGGGGGGGATAAGGGGAGAGATGTGCAGAGATAGCGTGCAGAGTTGGGCTTTCCCCCTTTACACACACAGCACGAAACATACCACTGTTCCCCATATGAATGCCAATTTCAATGAGTTTCACATTTTAACTTGAATAACAAATTGTCTCTTATGTACATGTGAGGATCAATCTCTGTGAGCCTTGAGCTGCTGGTGAAACAAATACACATTCAGCAAATGGAAACAAGGCTGTATTTCCTTTG
Organism: Sebastiscus albofasciatus; assembly: GCA_916701655.1. Lineage (NCBI taxonomy): Eukaryota > Metazoa > Chordata > Actinopteri > Perciformes > Sebastidae > Sebastiscus > Sebastiscus albofasciatus. The sequence goes on from CAKAOI010051922.1 coordinate 77,750, forward strand.
TTCCATTTTTGAAATGCATGCAAGGATACCCCCCAGTGTGTTCATACCCTTCGCCATGTTTTTACACTTTGTGTCTCTATTTGTGTCTCTTGTCTGTCTGTTCGATCACAAGAAAGGTGGCCAAATGGTACAAAATCCTACTGTGAATACAGCTCAAAAAGAAATGAAATGAAATGACACAATTACTGCAACTCAAGAAGTCTTGCAAATTCAAACAAATTAAAATGCTAAATGTCCTCAAGGGCATCACAACAGAGACGTGCAGAATCGTTGTTTACTGTACATAACTTTGCCACAGTGACTGAGTATCATTTCCTTCAAATCAACACTAATTCACTTGTGCCACATTTCAAAAAGATCATTGAAAAGGCATTTTTCTGATACAGTAGAAAGTACTCTAACATTTGAATTAGCTGTACCTTAGAGTTTGATCTGATCAAGTATTAATTAAGTCAGTAATTTGCTATGATTCTGGTTCAAATAATTCTTTCACTGTTATTCTCACAGTCTAGATAACAAGCATGGAAATGCAGAACTGTGAATTTGAAATTTTCTGACTTTCAAAGCGGCAAAAATTGGTGCATAAATTTGAATCTATAATCCTCGGGCATGCTTAGCAATCAGACAAGTCTGAGGAAAAAAACAGCCTTTCATCAGTAAAAACCAGTTTTAAAAGATTCCAATCCGTTTATATTCAGTGAAACGAAAATTAAGACAGAAATACATGACGAAACGTTGTACAACTATCTGAAAGACGAGCTTGATTGAGCGGAGAAAATACAGAAACTGCAGTAGAGAAGATTACAGCTGCACTTCCACAGTGACGGTAATAAAAGCACTACTGATTCGCCTGTCTTATATACACACATCTGATTTATTACAGAAAATACAGAAGCTGAACGCTCCACTCCGCCTTCCCCTCGTTCTCTCTCCCAGTAGGAGACTAAAAGCAGCCCTGAAGGCACCATCATACGCTTTATTAGCGTCCAACCGCACACACACACAGGGACTCATTTTGTGTTCATTGCCTATTATAGTGTGCACAGATAAAAAGAGAGTACATGTTCTGTCCTCTGAGTGTGGTACAGTCTTTTGTTAGTGTAGCCATTAGTCCCTCTCTCTCTCTCTGCCTCTCTTTGTGCCTCTCTTTCTGTCAGGACGGATCACAGCAGCCCGGGGGATTTGCGGCCGAGTGGCTGCTGCTCAGTGGCTTGTCAGTTTTAAGTCCTTCCTCTGAGGCCGGCGTGACACAGAGAGACAAGGAGATAAGAGAGACACAAGAGATGATAGGGTTTGGAGGTTCAAAAGCAGAGCAAGACAACGGATGAAATGCCACCCTGCTAATGCACTCGCGCAGAATTAGGGAGGAACAAGCTGGAAGTTTAACTTCGGAGACATGACATATACTTTTTTGCCTCGAGGCAGCAAAGTTGCGAATTCCATCCTCCTTTCTGTCGTTTGGGCAGGTTCATGCCCCACAAATGTCTATCTGGTCTTTATGAGCCGACAGCTAAATGTCTGGTATTCTAACTATCGAGCATTTCACTGTCTCATCCTGAGTGCCACAAAACATGCTATATTACAAAATACTGCATACTGAAACCAATACACTGCATGTAAAGGAGAGATTCAACTTCCAATGATACAACAGTAGCTGTTTTTTACCATAATAAGATGTAAATTAATATTTTTTAACTAGAATTACCGCCTTGTGGTTGTATGCTATCGAAGGATTGTATGATATCGGAGGAAAAAAAAGTATAATCCAATCCGATCCCTTTCCGTCAGATACGCTCTTCTATGTTGGCGTCTGTGCCAGGGCTGTCCGGGGATCAGTCTAGCACATAAAGCTCTTCTATGCCGGCGTTGCCAGGTCATTTTGCCGGGGCTAAAGCCCTGAATGCTTTGCGTGTAGCCCCGACGGAAAGCGTAATGTCTGTGAATGTGCGATAGAGTTCATTACAGATCCAAATGTCAACTTAAATGCAGGTCTCTTAACCAACTGTGGTGTGTGAGGGGTCTGACAGTCAGCGCTGAGCGACTCACAGCAGGAAGAGGAGAGTAGAGTTTTGTCTTCTTCATGATTGTAGCTGCCGTTTTCTTTTATTTGACAAACCTCACGTTGCATGATATTATGTTACGGCTTCGCTCCAAAACTAAGTAAAACAACTCATTTTGCTAAAGGTGAAAACTCTGTGCGCGAACGCACTTTGGAGAGAGACGAGAGAGAGACAGACAGCAGCAGTAGATGATGGAGAGGTAAACAGTGCACGCACTAAACTCCATTAACTATACCGGAAAATTGTGTGCATGTGAGTGAAAGGAAACTCTTTTAACATTTCAATAAATATTAATTCTTGAGTTATGGCCAAAAATATGTTTTTTGAGGTCACAGTGACCTTGACCTTTGACAATCAAAGTCTAATCAGTTCAGCCTTGAGTCCAAGTGGACGATTGTGCCAAATTTGAGGAAATTCCCTCCAGGCGTTCCTAAAATATCGTGTTCACGAGAATGGACCGGACGCACGTACAGTATATACTGTACGTACTGTATATACTGCACGTACTGCACGTACAGACGGACAACACGACAACGGGTACAAAGAGAGTACAAACACACTCCCCAGGCTTTATGTTCTGCCAGGCACGTCCTATTTGCAAGAAGCCTTGCAGACCCTTGTCACCTTGGTCTGTGCAAGGAAGTACGCTTGTGGCTGACATTACACGTTTGTCCCGGTAGCGGTCGTGAACAAATAGCGTTCATTGTTTAGTGGGGCTGAGTTTCTGAGTAAATGTTCCTGCAGACCACAAACCATTGTGAGAAACTACCACTTGGCTGATAGAGTATATTTAAGGCATACAGGGTTGCTGAGGCATGTGCACAGGCTCCAAAACTCAATCATAACACATTATAAATCATTTTATAATGACTTATAAAAAGGTCAAATATCATAATATTACATAATTTCTGCAACTTTGATACACTAAAGCACAAACTCTGAAGTTGTGGGAGCCTAGCAACTGCCCTTATCTCATTTATACAATTACTTGTAGCCCATTATAATTGCATCACAAAGAATTACCCCAAAATGAACATAGCAGAAAGGTTTTCAGAGCAGAAGTGTTTTTAAATGGAAGCTGAAAGGAGGGATACATCTCAGTCAGTCTGTGAAATCACACTGGACAGAGACAGAGGACTGTTTTACAGAAGACCTGAAAGAAGAATTTGGCGTTTCAACATGTTATTCCTTTGCTTCAGAACAGTCTAATCAATAGACACTTAAAGAAACTGGAACAACGTGTGATGGTCTGTTGACAGTGGACGGGAAACTGACTTTGTGGGACCTACAGCACACAGCGAGACAAATGAGATTTACATTATTGTGGTTTTTGGTATTTCAGTTGTGGGCCAGAAAGTTTGCTTTTATCACCATGTGATCCTCCGCAGGTCCTGCTGGGAGCTTTTGATTTCCACGGGACGCCTCTTGATGTGACATCTTCAATTTGAAAGATGATTTTTTTTATTTTATTTTTTTTTGCCAGCTGTGTGAAGCAGGAGTGATGGTAGCGGATTATTACATCATTATATTTAGCACAGATGTCATAATATTACAAAACTACAGCATCTCAATGAGAATGTTTAAACTTTAAATACAGGGTGTCAAGAAAAATTGGAGTCCTGACAGCTTCTATTCATTTTTTCATTGTTTTATTACAGTTTAATCTTTCTATTCTATTTATTCATATTTTGTCAGAGCCTTGCTTGGCTTGTGTCCTCGTTTCGCTCTTTCAAAAAGAAGCCACAACAATACAATTCACTTTTGTCAGTTTATACAGCGGTCTAAATGTAGAGTCGAGACAAATTTTCTTTGTGCAAACTCCCGACGTAATTGCATCTTTCTGGATGAGAAAAAGTCATCTGTCATGACAATGAAAAGTCAATCTGGCTTTCTGTGTCAGCACAAGAGATGTTGACGCCACAATATCTACAGGAGAGCCATACAATGCATCCAAATGAGACAAATGTTTATATTTATCTTCAATGTCTGTATATCATCAGGCAGCAAAAAAAAGCACAATAATTACTGCACCATTTATGCTTAATGAGACCGAGAGAAAGAAGTATAGTCGCTCAGGCAAACGAAAACCTGGGCAGCAGACAGACTAAACTCAGCTATATAGACTAGTGAATCTTCTTTGACCTCAATTTCAACTTGCAAGTCAGAAACAGCCTTAAATGCTGCTGATCAAAGAGAAGTAATCGCTGAGCTAGATAGACCTGGCAGTGTATAACAATCATCTGTCATCCATCGACCAGCAGCTGTTTTTCCTTTGGAAAAAAAAAACGAAATCTTTTAGTTGGTGAAAGCTAAAAAAAATAATACATCGTAAAAAAACAATGATTCATACACTCCTTAAATACTGCACACTTGTGTCTTTTTCAGTTCCAGATATCGTGATATACTTGATTCAGGTGCGTAGAGTTAACAGTGCAGAGAGTTTTATTTAGAATTTAACGATCTAGATGCTCATTGATCTCCTCTCAGAGAGATGACCTGGCTTGAACCACACATCACCCACCTGAAGTCGGGCCTTGAATGGAGCTTGTACTATAAGATTCATCACACCTGACCAACTCACCGTAACTCTTTTCAGAATCGCAGCCAATCCTTGATCTCTTACTGGCCCGTGAACTTGCCTTTCCGTACAGTAAATCTCTTCTTACACAGGGATGGAAAAATATTCAATGTGAAAGCTTTTGGAAGAACACAAGGTTCAATCAATGTGACGTAAAAAATGAGGAACGCTGCACATCCCTTTTATCACTGTGTCATTTCTGTACTTAACTAATCACATCTGGAAATTGTCAAAACAGTCAAAACCTCCTGAAATGGTTGAACTACAAAACACTGCTGGTCCAGCAGAGGAGGGCCCCACCCTCTGCCACCGGCATCAACCACAAGCCACCCAATAATTTCCCTCTAGAGATGGACATAAATCCCTGCCCCACAAACACAATCCTCTCCCACCTAACAGTACACCACCCCTAACCCCCTCCTCCCCATCCCAGCTCTCTAGCGTTAATCTTGGCTTGCCCCCCTGACCCCGAGTCCCATCAGCGTCCCTGCAGGATGTGTGATCAGGACCAAAGGGCAGAGTAAGATCTATGATATCACCACAAATGAAAAAATATAGTTCCTCAATCCTGAACAAATAAATAATACAGAGATTCCTTCCCTGTAGGCCAAAGCCAGAGCCAGACATCAGGCCGAGCCAACCCATTTATCCCCAACAATGACACCAGACGCATGGAAACAGATAGAATAAAGCGATCACACACCTACCAGATTACCCCCACTAAGCCTGAATTGTGGCTGGCTTTGCACCAGGACAACCCACCCCCCACCACCACCACCACCACCACCCCTCTGCATGTGTGTGTATGTACAGTAACACACATCAAATGTGTCAGGGTGTGATAAAGAGCGAGGCATAAAAGGAAGAGAGAGCGACAACCTGGGGATTAAATATTCTTAGCAGGGGGGTATTTTTGGAGCAGGATGGGAGCCGAGCGCAGACACGCACACTGCTAAATACACACATACGCACACTTCCTCGCTCTCCGTGCCAGGCGGACTGTGGTTTGTTTGGGTTGGCTCTGGGCGGCAGTGGAGACGAGTCTTCCCCTCAGCCCACCCTTGCACTCATACACACAGATATATACAGAGGAAGGATGTTTCTATCTTACTATGAGAGTATACTGCAGACCTAAACATCAATATGGGGTGATCACCAATAAGGGGGGGAAAGTGGGGCAGTGAGACATTGTATTAATGTTCATTACATATACATTAATAGGTTGTGACTGGAGGGCTGCCACATCAAATCCCTCAACCAGCTGGGAGGATCTAGGTGGTGGAAGTTGAGCAGGAGCTCGCTTCCTTTCCCCAACAAACGCTGCTAAAAGTGCTCTAGAGCTAGAAAGAGAAGTAGTATAACCTACTGAAATAGAACTGCTACTGTAATGTTAACTTAAGAAGACGTAAAAGTGTATCTAAAGAAAGAAATAGCAGAACACTGTTGGATGTAATCTAAAAGACAGACATTTCAAAAACGAAATGTGCACATTCAAAACCAGGGTTGCTGTGTTGTTCTTTATTGGCTAAATCATTCATTTCAAATGACTCCACAACTTGGCAGCTCTCAATTTGTCATGCTGATGCTCATATGTAGTGATGTATGTTTCCTTTTATTTGCTTTAAAAAGGTGCAGAGATGTTGGGGGCTTCCCTGGTCCCGGAGGTAAAAGTCACATTCATTTCTCTCATAGACTCAATGACTCACAGATGGAGCACTTCTAGAGCGTGGAGGAGAGACATTACAATCTCCCCCAGTTGATTCATTTGTAACCGCGCAATAAAATACATCAATTGTTGATAAAAAAGTTGAAGTTACAACTACAATGACATTTTTTTTTAACTTGCCTCTGTCTGGCTGGTTCTACACAGCAATGGCAGCTGAGGATCATGGGTAGTAGTATTTTTAGAGGAATTCTCATACCTGTCTTTCCAGGCAACACAAAAATACTGTCTTACACATGTCCCCTGCAGCTAAATAATGAACGGACTAAATGGAAAAATCGCCAACAGCTTGTTTTGACAGGAGTAAGCACATCTGTACCGTAGTTTGCATTCCCACGAGTTAAGTTGTGTCCATTTCGCTGCCTTGAAACCTGAAACCTGACACATGAAATTTGGCCTTCTTCCACTGACTTTGCATGCATTTGCACCACCTTTTTTTTTTTTTCTGCATACACTTTGAACATACAGTAGGATACGACTGCTTCCTCTAAGCAGGTAAACCATACTGTCTCTTTCCCCCATAAAATAGGTCTTTATTGGCTTGCTCTCCTTTTGTTGTTGCCGTTTCCATCTTTCTGCCTCTATGCCTAAAGACTGCTGACTAGACCAGGACAGCAATAGTAACAGAGCATCGGGTCACTGCGCTGTGTTCAATTATTCAGTGCATCTGTTACCTTTTTGAGACTATTTTTGCATTCAATCTCCAGCACAGATTCGCCATAACATAAGAAGAGAAAATGTCTGGCTGGATGTGTGATCGCACATGGAAATACACGTTTCAATATGTGTGTGTCTCAGAATCAGAAATGTTATGAACAACTAGTTTTTCTGAATCACATCATTACACTAGTCTACTGTGTTTTGCTTCAGACTGATGCCCGGTGTGATTACTTCACCACAGTTGGGGTTTGCTCGTGTCTCGGTGTTATAAAAATAACACAACCTCTGGCAAAAACGCATCACAAGGCAAGGGGCCAGCAAACGGTCACGTATGCCCTGGTACAAAATGAAACAATGGGAGTGATGGAGAGAGTTAGAGGCTCCTGCACTTCATTTACTATACGCCAATAAGTCAGCAAGCAGTTATCCTGTTTTAATAACACAAACCAGTTACATCAGGGGAGGGAAACAGGATGGGATGAGAGAGTTACCGGAGGAAAGAAGACGGCTAACATGCATTTCCATGTCAGATTGACAAAAGGAAATTCGGAGGAACAAGAGGATGAGCAAAAAAAAAAGGTGAAGGAGGATGGGGTTAATATGTGGAAATATGTGTGTATATGAGGAAAGAGGAAGAGGAAGAGGAGGAGAAGGGAAATTGTTTTGGAAGGTCAACTGTGTCCTTCAATGCCAGTCTGGTTGAACACAATGCCTTTTCGCCTTTCATTCAGGACTTGTTTAAAGTATCCTGATAGCAGATTAAGCCGTGATAAAGCGGTGGAGAGTGGGGTGTTGACATTACATTCTACAAGGTAATCATTACCTGCTTTAACACCGTGCTTCATGCCTTTATCAAAAACTACAAGTATGCACCTGGAAATAAGCATAATAGATCGTCTTTACTTACAGCACTTGAATAAATGTAATCAGCATAAATGTCAAGTGGCCACAGGAAACGCAAAGCTTGTTTACTCCTTCATGCCCCGCAAGAAAGTGAACTTTCAAAAAAACACTGAAACCCCTGGAGCTTAACATACAATCTGAGTCGCTTCTTAAACCCTACAAAAGAGGGATTGTTCTCTCCCTGTAAAGACAGTATCGTCCCTCCTGGACAAAAACAACCTGCTTTCACCTTCTTCTAACCTCCAGCTGGATACGAACAACCACGCCGGCCTCTGACTGGTAACACTGGCTCTTCTCCTCTTCGCTCTGACTCACTTCGAGGAGCTTTGATGTGGGAGGAAAATAGCTATTTTATCAACAACATGTGTCAGCATGTGTGTGTGTGTGTGTGTGTGTGTGTGTGTGTGAGAGAGAGTATCCATCTGTGGGTATATTTGTGTTTTTCTGCCTGATTTGAGCCACACCTGTCAGGCTAAATCCCCTACTCCCGTAAGTGTTCCTGGTAACATTTCTGGGCTGTAAGGTCCGCAGAGGAGGTCTAAGGTTTCTAGTTCAAGGGTAACGACTCAGAGCCACACCTTTGCTCCACCGCGGGCTGAGAGTTTCTAGTTCATTGTCACACACGTCTTGAATTTAGGATTGACAGCTCAGCACTGCAGGCTAAGGAGTTAAAGATAACCGAGCTGAAGGTTCAGATAAATCTCCTCTGTCTTCCTCTGACATTTCTTTTCCCTGTAGGATAGGGGAAAAAAAAAAACTGCATTCCCATGGTATTCAATAATTAACCTTAGTCAGGAGCTTCCTGTTTGGATAACCTTCATTATTATATTGAAGCATATTTTCCTCCTAAACCATCATAAAAAAAACAAAGGTCATTCAGGTCTTGTGATACTTTATGGACAGTAACATCCTCCAGCTGTCAGGTGTGACACTGATAATAAGGCTCATTGCCACTAAACCAATAAGAAAAGACGTGACTTTGATAGGTCAGATCGACAGATACAACACACACACACACAGTCACACGAATGTACTCAAATGCACACACACAGTATGTATGCAACGTATCGTCATTAGGGCTGTCAAAGTTAATATGGCAATAATGCAAAATTTGTTTTAACGCCATTCATTTCTTTAATGCATTAACGCAACTTGCGATTTTTAGGTTGTAGGTTGAGTGGAGATACTTCATATGTAACTAGAAAACCATATCATATACTAGCTTGTCGGGAAGGAGGCTAAATAATGCTGCAAACTTATGCTAAATTTTGGCGAGGAAAAACGGTCATTGGCCATTTTCAAAGGGGTCCATTGACCTCTGACCTCAAGAAATGTGAATGAAAATTTGTTGTGTGGGTACCCACGAGTCTCCCCTTTACAGACATGCCCACTTTATGATAATCACATGCAGTTTGGGGACAAGTTATAGTCAAGTCATAGTCAACCTCCTCGTTTGTTGCTATTTATACTTCCTGGTTCACGATTACGGGGATTACATATGAATTGATTTTGTGGGATATATATAGGAATTACAGTGCATTACTTTTCATAGATATACAGCAGCTCTGAACGGTGTATGAGAACAGCCTGATGTAACCTGTGACTATTCCTGTAAGGCCTACAGAGAATCAAATTAAAACACATTTCCTTCCAAAAAATTTCCTGAAGCTCTATTTCATTCAAATTATCAGTAAAATGAGTTCAGACTTGTAGCCAGCAAAACAGAGATGGAAAAATCTTCTCTTTTTTTCCCACTTTTATCAGGTGCATTAGGTGCTGATCAACCGTAAAATCCTGCTTCTTGAGTAACATACAGTAACAGCCCTTCTCTGTGTCCAAGTTTATCATAAATCTCCAAGTGAAAGACAACCTTGACACTGAAGCTCCATCACGCTGCTGTTCAGTGGGGTGGTGTCCGGTACAATAATTCACCGCCCTCCATCTGCTGTTAAAACAGCTCCAATTAAACAATTTGCACCCATAACCAGCTGCAGTAAAAAGCAGCTTTTTAAGCAGCTGTGAAAAGCACAGCTGTCTCTTTTATGAGCGAACAGCAGCGATCAGGTAGCCGTGTGCAGAAAGTTAAAGAGCATTCCTCAGAGTTCACTTTCCCTCTTCTACTTCTCCTCCCACTTCACTCCTGGTGTTTTACGATCTTAAAGTAATGTGTTCAAATTAATGTGAAGCCAGCATCACTGCGCTTGTCCCTGTCCTTGGCCTTTATATGAACAGTGTTAGTGTGGGTGTGTGTATGTAGATATTGGGTGTATGTATAAATATGTTGTTTTTCTCTTTATTGTTATACATGTGCTGCATATGCTTGATATTTATTTTTAATGCCTCTTATTAGGCTTATTAGGTTATTTTTTCTTTTAAAATGTAAAGCGCATTGAGTTTATTTGTAATGAAATGTGCTCTATAAATAAAGCTGCCTTACATTTACCCTTGGAGTTGGAGATGTTTTACTAAAAATCAATCACCAATACACCAATGCCAAGTTTCCTGGTGTTACAGAACCTTCTCCATCTTTAAAAGGAGAACAAGGCCGACAGCTGCAGCAGTAACAAGGAACTGTAGCTCGAGTCAAGAACACTCTTGAATCAAGTTGGTTTTCATTGGATTACAAGTGACGTTATCTCACCTCAATGGCAGAAAATGTCTTTAAAAGGAAAAAAGGCTGAGCTATGTTTCTGAATACATCACTAACTTGTCAAGATCGGCATTTCTTACGTGCAGCTGCAAAAGGGCACAAAGTGCACACAGTCAGGTGGAACAAGGTGCAGCCAGGATAAAGTTGCAAATCATCTTAAGTTACACACATTTTATTCCCCCATAATTACTCATCCATGGACGGTTTTTTTTTACCTCCTTTCTTTCTTTAGACAAAAAAAAAAAACACATTATTACATTTGACACTTTTACAGGACGTTAATATCTGCTACTCATTAAAAGGGATAGTTTGGGTGTTTTGAAGTGGGGTTGTATGAGGTACTTATCCATAGTCAGTGTATTACCTATAGTAGATGACGCACGGAAGCAAATCAATGTACTGCTGTGGACGGGGACGGCAGCTAAACATATTTTAGCCACCTAAAAGAAAGGCCAACTTAAAAAAAAAACAATATCAGTTTAAGTGTACGCTATATTTAGAATATTTTCACTGGTTTACCTTGCTGTCAGAGAGCTATATGTCTATGTTTCCAACGGGGGAACTGAAGCCGTTATGCTCTCATCAAAGCAACCAGAGTTAGTTCGGATTCACCAAAGTCACACCCACATCCCTTTAATACATTTAAACAATTAATTTAGCAAACCAGGTATTTCATTTTTCCACGCACCCAACTCAACGGCTTCTCCTTAAATCCCCCCTCCACTCCAAATGTGTTTTGCTCGTTGTTACGTCACTTGAATGTTTGACCTTCACTGTGCAGAGTGATGGATGTGCAGAGTTTGACACTACGGCTGCTCACTACATTCATCTGCTGAAGAAAGGGAAAGTCTTTCGGTGCAAAGACGTTTAAGATGTGTACGTACAAAAACATGTGAAATCAGAGGCATCTTGTGTAGGAAGGAGCAGATTTTAGGAACTTTTTAACAAGGTAACTGAACTTTTTTTGTGCAAAAAAACATAATATTCAAACATTCTTATGCGTCTTGAAAAAATGTCTGGAGGGGATCTTTAAAGAGTGACAGCTTTGATCGCCTGGACAAGTTAAGATAATGATGCTGCAGCATTACATAACTAGCACATTTGGTGGGCTAACACTACTTGATTGAGGCAGTGCAACAAAAAAAGCTGTGTTATACTGCAGGTGTAATCAGGTCAAAGCGGTTCTGTTCTGTACAAACAACCCCAGATTTTCGATTTCAATAATGATTGAAATTGTCTCAGCGTTCTCTTTAAACAGAACCGTACCTTTATGGCCGATCAGATATACAGCATGACTCATCTGTATGTATGCATATTCAAAAAAGGTACACCACAGATGCTGCTTACAGTAAATACATTTGCAGAACTGTAAGTGTCAGAGGAACATTTCCATCTCTGAAGGTGATGTGGTGGTTGTGCTGCTGAAGCGCAAGAGATTCAAATTTAAACATGCTGGTGTTTTGTGTGTGAATCCCACTTCCTTCTTTACAGTTTCATGCACTCTCGTGTTAACATTTTGAATTATAACGAAATCGTAGCTCTGGTGTATTTATAACTATACCATGAGAAAACAAACGTATGTCTTTTTGCAGTTCCTCTTTCAGTTCCTCTCATTTTAAACCCCACTTGAAGACTGAGGACATAACCAGAGTTAAAACCGTGGACCGTGGGGTTGCGTGTGAACGGCCGCAACAGAAATACCTGCGTAGAAAAAAGGAAATATGTCATACTGCTGCATGTGCATCTTTAAGTAGTGGAGGTGGCATACCAGCAAAACAGGTCCCATATTATCATGAGAGAAAAACACACAAGGAGTAATACCACAGTGCATCTTGGGGCTGAGTCGCTGTATCATCTGCGGGCGGGCAGTGAAACTAAATAAGCCCCCGAGCTGAAATATTTACCAGCTTCAGTCCAGCTGGAGTCCAGGGCCGATACTCCACATCAAAGATTCAACTAATGAGATGAAGCGGCGCGCTGGCTGGAGATCTACTTCTGTGGTGATTGTTAAGAGCTATGCAAGTTTTCGATGGGTGTGCTATATACACATGCCATTTCTGCAGCAAATCTGTTTGCGCAGAAGTGCATTTGAAATACAATTCATGACCCGATTTATGAGCCCTGATAGATTTTTAATGAGCTTGTTAATTATAGATGTAGCAGGGCAACAGAGCTGTTCTTAATGAATGCAACCTGTTGATGAAACATAATCCCACTGTTACTCTGTAAATCTAAAGTAGTTCATATGTGCTCATGTATAATGCAGAAAACAAAAAAGACCCTGCACCCCACGCCCATAAGGAGTTAAAGTGTGTGGCTGCCAGTGTCAAAATGTGTTGAGGCCAATTGTTTCGATTTTATAGTCTCATATTCTTACACAAAAAAATCCAGTGTTTTGCAACAAATGATCAATTAGACAAAAAATGTGTTGGCGCTTTCGCACGCCAAAATTGAGTCAATTTTAATCAAACTCTGGTACATTTGGGATGCTGTGGACAAAGTAAATGTATTCTGGTGCGAGATTTGCTTGCGTGAGGAGGTCTCGGACTGTTTCCAAGCAAACTAAAGGGCGGTTTGATTGCAGTGAGAAATATAAATCAGACCCAATTGCAGGAAGCGAACCAAAACGCCGACCGCTTGTGCGGGGCATTTGTTGAGGTGGACGCAGGTAAACAACAGGTTAAGATGAAAGGAAGAGGATGGACAAGGACTTCTGCAGAAGTCAGATGTTTGCTCGACATCTGGGCCCGAAGAGAACATACAGAATATGCTAAATAGTGACGTTTAAGAAGTCATTCAAGATAAACTGGAGGAGAAGAGATTCGTGTACACAGTCAACCCGTTCTCACTCCCGGCTCATCAAATACCGCACCTTTAGCAACAGTATGTGACGAACCGGGCTTTCAACTAACTCTAATTTAAACCCACCTGCGGCATTATTCAAAGGTTGGAGCAAGTGAGGTAGTATTAAGAGCGTATTGAGAGTCTATTAAGAGCGGGAGTGGTGGTGGATGGGTCAAACAAACACTGGTGTTGGTGTCCCGTGTGAAACTAAAAGGTACGTTGAATTATTTTGCAACGCGAGTCGTTAGTATCGTCAGTCCCATGAGTCATGTGAATCGCCAGTTAGTGAGGTTAACGTCACCCACAACTGTTGCCTAAACCTAACTTCCTGTGAAAACGGAAGTTTATTTTGAAAGGACACTACGCATGTAACGAGCGTATATTGACACGCCGTCACTAACACGTCCAAAAGTTAATGCAAGAGGGGTACCCCGTGCGTCGGTCTTCGATGCCGAGAGGCACTGACCAAACAGCGGTATTTGACGACTTGGGAATGAGAATGTGTTGACACAGTAGATCAGTGCCAAGTCAAAGTGAACAAAAATGCCGTCCCCACTCCCTCGTACACGCCCCTCAGCAAAATGATTTTTTTATTTGGTCCGCTTAAATTTGTGCGCTGTGAAACCAAACCAGACTAAATAGAAAACGATGCAAAAGAGTTCATTTCACTCTGATTCAGACTAGCCAAAGGGACTACGGCTTGTGAAAGCGCCCTTAAACTTTTGCAGAATTCTGAATGACGGTGTTGCTGCTCCATCCTCCGTCTCTTTAAGGACAAATATACGTAATTTTGATCCAGTATGATGTTATAAGTCAGTGACTGCGTGTGTGTGTGTGTGTCTGTGTGAATGTGTGTGTCAGACAGTCTGCCTTGACAAAAGCGAGGCAACAAAAGCGCCAGAGCTGGGCTCAGTCGTGCCCTAATTTTCTTCTCCTTCACGCTACGTCACAGCTAGAGGAAGACCCCCAACCCCCACCGTGCTGTACTGCAGTGGCAACATGCACACACACACGTACATGTTCACTGAGCACACACACACACACACACACACACACACACACACCTTCCCATGAGCCGCAAAATGTACTGGTATAATAGGAAACACACATGTTGTATGTGCAAATCAGCCAATATGCTGCATGCATAAAAACACACACACACACCCTTCTCTCCTCTTTGTTCCTATGGGACGTCTGCAGAGGAATGCCTTCAGACACAGTGACACCCTGCCTCGCTTTTCTCTCCTCCTCCATCCTCTCTACCCTTTTCCCCTCCTCTTCTTCTCTCCACAACCTAGATTGCTCTGCTCCTCTACAGGCGGGTAGAAAATAAGGCCATGTCGGCTTTTAAACACCATTGTGAAAGACAACAACACCCCCACTCTTTCTTTCGCCCCTTGGCACATACTCTTCCTTTGCTCTGGACCTTTTTAAAAAGAGGGTTCACTCCCTCCATCAGACATAATTGAAGAATTAGTTATGGTGTGGTGTGCGTTTGTGTGTGTGTGACCCTCATCTATCAGCACCGGTTTGACAGTTGAGCCACTGAATGACTGCTATTACCCTTCTTATTACTAACAGCACAGAGAGTGGCTGCAGGGAAAACAAAGACAGAAGGTAAAGAGAGAGGAGAGAGAGATATGGATTGCAATTGTATGCGGTCCGTCGCAGGGAATTCCCACTTCCCTCCTACGGGCTCTCGTAGCCCGCAGCTTGTTTGTGAGGTTGCCAAGGGCAGCTAATGGTTCAATTTGAAGCCAGAGTAAACGCCTGAAAACGAAGCCATTATCAAGACAGTGCTAATGGGCGGAGGGCTGTTTTTAACCAGTAACAGGCCGAACACAACGGCAGCATACATGCCTCAACAATGCGCATGCTTTCAGGGTCAAGCCTATGATATGTATACTGTAGTACAGCACAACATGTTTACTAAGTCATTTTCATGTAGCAGTGGTTCTTGAACAGTCTTTTTAGTTTTAGGCATCGACTATTTCTCCAACGAGCTACAGGCATTGTTTTATTGGCCAAGTCTGGACAATTACATAGGGCTAAAATAGTCCCTGGAAATGTTACGGTTCAGCCCGCCCATTTGTGACCAAATTAAATCAGAAACAGACTTCCTCGTCAAGCCCTAGCTATTGATAAATTTAAACAATTTAAAGGTTTTTTTTTCTGCTTAAATAAACCTGTGTATAATTCCTTAAAACAGTGATTCTCAAAGTGGGGTCCGGGGACCCCCAGGGGTCTGTGAAAATCTGTCAGGGGGTCCGCGAAATAATTTGCTTTAAATTATAAAATTGTACTGTATCATTAAAAAGTGCATTATGTACAGATGGAGACCATTTGCAGCAATAAAACAAAGCATATTGGGTCCATTACTCCCACCCATGTTAGCTTTGGGCCAATAGAAACTCTGACATGATTGTAACGCACAAGTTGAAGCACTTACTGAAAGTCAGCTTTAGACTGGTACGTTTAAAGATCTGGATTTATTAGGATTAGGCCATTCGTGCTACTGTTCATTTTCTGAAAGCTTTTAAGATCAATTACTTGATATATATATAGGCTATAAATCCTGTCAAATTGAGTCCAAATGCAATTTGAATAAAATCACCCTCTTTTTAAAAAGGTAAATAAATGGTTTTAACAGTCAATAACATTGCAAATTTCCCCCGGTGTGGGACTAATAAAGAATGATCTCATCTTATCTTAACATCATTCAAATTGAAATGTGTTTCTGTTTATCACCATCAAACTTCTGACATGTTAACCCTCCATCAATTAGCATCATCTCATCAGCTCACACACACACACACACACACACACACACACACACACACACACACACACACACACACACACACACACACACACACACACACACTGTAGGCCATGTATACAGAGCACAAAGAGGTCACTAGGCCACATAAATACTTGTTAAGGAATGTACTATATCCATATTCACATCACGCAGGCACAAAAAATAAAGCCACCCATACGCACACTCAGCCAACACTAACAGGGGACTCTGACTAACCAGCTGTGCTCTCTCATGTTTCAGGCCTCTGGTCCCTGAAAGCTCTATTTAACGGTTAAGAAAAAACGATCTATATGACGGAGGGATGTGTCACGCTTTCACTGTAACACGTGTGTGTATATATGCACAACTGGGCCTGACAATTTGATCATGTCATGTCTTAATCCGGGAAGCAGCGCCCTCACTGCAGCGGAAGATGACCTCATTGTGAAAAACTAGTCCATGACAGCTGAGCCCTGGGACTCCAGGCTAGTAATAATAATAATAATAATAATAATAATAATAATAATAATAATAATAATAATAATAATAATAATAATAATAATAATAATAGGCATTGGATATGAATACTTACAAGTTCTAGCATTGTTTTATTACCGCAATCATGGATTGTTCAATTGATTTTTTTGAGTAAATGATCTACTGCTGTTGGTCTGCTTGACTTTTGGTTGAACTTCTCGTATCTCTGTGCTCAAAACAGGTGTACACACATGCATCAAATATTCACAGTCTTAAAATTTGTCTATTTTCATGTGAAAAAGTTCCATAAATTAAAAAATCTCGGTGTTTTACCCAGAATTAATTCTTTGGAAGGGTCGAAAAGCAGCTAAAACACAATTTATACCATTGAAACGTAGGCTTATACCATAGCCTGTATATGAGAAGTGGACGTAGTCACTGTGATGTAGCCCATTGGTTTGTGGACTGCTGTTTTGAAGCTTTGAGTTCAGCATTTTGTCCGTCGCCATCTTGGTTTTTTGCAACCAGAAGTGGCACGAGAGGGTGGAGCTAAGTACAACCAAACGCTGAATAAGACATTTTTAGGCGACCAAAATGTTAACATTCATGAATAGAAAACACAATGTGAAAGTTGTAAGACGAAAACACGGACAACTCCCAGACCGGACAACGTCGTGGTAGCAACCTGTCAATCACAAGGTAGCCACGCCCTAAAGCATCCCCTGCTTTATGGTCTATTTGACTCTAAATGAGACCATAATTTACTAAATGAACATCATGCTGTATTGAAGAAGACTTGAAACTAGTGATTGAGACCATAAACTCATGTTTACAATGTTTACTGAGGTAATAATTCAAGTGAGAAGTAGGCTCATTTTCTCATTGACAAAAAAAAGAAGGGATGCATCAAAACAAAGGTCAAGAGTCCCACGCTGACACCTTAAACAGACGACTGGCAATATTCTTTCCTGAGCCAAGTGGCGTGAACTTCAAAAATAACTCCATTGCTCCATTTTTACACTTTCCGCTGAAAACATGGCAACATCATGCGCCTGTGTCACATAAACTGTCTAAACACGGTGTCTTGTTTCCCCTCGCAGCACCAGTGATGCCAAAGCTGCCAATTAGGGTTAGTTTGGCTGATTGAGCCGTGTCATGTTAGAGGTGGAGCAGAGAACCAAACATTTCTACAGGCTCCGTAATAACAAGCTAGATCTGCCCTAAAATGACATCTGGCCAACACACATACTTAAACTCCCACTGTGTGTGTGTATATGTGTATATGTGTATATGTGTATATATAT
>CAKAOI010051924.1:0-12254 GCA_916701655.1 Sebastiscus albofasciatus
TAGTTGGTATTTGTGACTGTGTTTTTATAGTATAGTTAGTATTCGTGGCTGCCCGGTGCAGTATCCAGGACCGTGTTGGTAGATGCAGTGTTTTGGGTGCTGATCTCAGGCCTGTGTTGGTGAATGCAGTGTTTTGGGTGCTGATCTCAGGCCTGTGTTGGTGAATGCAGTGTTTTGGGTGCTGATCCAAGGCCTGTGTTGGTGAATGCAGTGTTTTGGGTGCTGATCTCAGGCCTGTGTTGGTGAATGCAGTGTTTTGGGTGCTGATCCAAGGCCTGTGTTGGTGAATGCAGTGTTTTGGGTGCTGATCTCAGGCCTGTGTTGGTGGATGCAGTGTTTTGGGTGCTGATCTCAGGCCTGTGTTGGTGGATGCAGTGTTTTGGGTGCTGATCTCAGGCCTGTGTTGGTGGATGCAGTGTTTTGGGTGCTGATCCAAGGCCTGTGTTGGTGAATGCAATGTTTTGGGTGCTGTGATCTGTGCTGCCAGCTCTCTGACTGCACTTGGCTGACATTTCTGTCAACCTCTCATCAGCCCAAAGACAGGATCCTTACAAATGTCACAGTATCTTTTCATCAGCCGTGAAGGATCTGTTGTTGGCTCGTACTCCGTCTGCACGCCGCCGCGCCGCTCGCCAACCGACCAAATAAAAATGTCAGAGCTCCTCTTCAGTGATGGAGCGTCTCTGCTGGTATCAGGCCTCATTCTGCTGTCAGCTGTTTCTACCACACATGAGCTCATATTCAGGGTACTACATACACTGAGGGAAGCAGGTATTTGTACCACATATAAGCTCATATTCAGGGTACTATACACTGAGGGAAGTAGGTATTTGTACCACATATAAGCTCATATTCAGGGTACTATACACTGAGGGAAGTAGGTATTTGTACCACATGTAAGCTCATATTTCATGCTATTACATACACTGAGGGAAGCAGGTATTTGTACCGGGTCCAGGCCGGTCCAGGACCGGGTCCAGGCTTCACTGGGTTCTGCTAGTAGTGACAGATGGCCGGTCCAGGCCTGGCCCGAGGTCCTCTATGAAATACTACTACATCCAGCTGATAGGAGAGCTGTTGGAGTTGCTGCACGTCTTCCTCTGACTGGACGTTAAACCGGGATCATAATTAAAAACTCAGAGTCTGTTGGTGTCATGGAATTAATTGCAGACGTTGACATTTCCATTTGTTGGGCACTTTAAGGAGTTTTGGCAGAAGTTATGTTGATGATGACGATGATGATGATGATTATGATGATGATGACGACTGAAAGCTCCAGAACAGCTACTAAATGTACCTTTTGGTGAGATTGTTTAGTCTCCTCCTGTCAGGTTTAGTAACAAAATGAATCAGTCAGTCAGGACTTTGTTGCAGTGGTGGAAAGTGACTAAGTACATTTACTCAACTACTGTACTTAAGTATAATTTTGAGGTACTTGTATTACTTGAGTATTTCCATTTTGTGCTACTTTTATACTTCTATTTCACTACATCTCAGAGGGAAATATTGTACTTTCACTCTTCCACTTTTGTACTTCCATCTGGACATTAGAAGTACACTATAAAAGCTAAAAGTATGTGATGTTTTTCCTGGTTTGTCCCCTTCTTAATAAATCTTGAAGGTCCCATATCGTGCTCATTTTCAGGCTCATACTTGTATTTTGTGTTTCTACTAGAACATGTTTACATGCTGTAATGTTCAAAAAACACTTTATTTTCCTCGTACGGTCTGCCTGAATAAACCTGTATTTACCCTCTGTCTGAAACGCTCCGTTTTAGTGCATTCCAACGGAATTGCAACGGAATTCTGTTGCCAGGCAACAGTTTGGGTCCATGTTTACTTCCTGTCAGCTGATGTCATTCACATACACTGCAACCAGGAATACACTGGGACACATTTAGAATGTTTACGTTAAAAAACGTGTAACGGTCTAAATATTGTATATTTGTGACATCATAAACAGACAGAAATCCTGACTGCTTGTTTCAAAAGCACAGTTTCTGAATACGGGCTGTGTGTATTTCTCCGTATACTGATCGCTTTGATAGTTTAACAGTATTTATATAGCACTTGAACCTGCTTTATAATATAAAAGACATAAAAATCTCTTTTTACAATATGGGACCTTTAATACTCCAGTATACAATAATGGTTCACACTATAGTTTCTTCCATCTTTGTGTCAACAGTTTGTGTTTGTCTCTTTCCTGTTTCAACATGACTCCGATGCACAAAACCAGTTTGGAGTGGAAGAAGGTGACCTGAACCCAGTTCAACACCTCCGAAACAAAAAAAAGAGGTATATTGTGGTTCTTGTTGGTAAAAAGGTGAAACAAACAAGTAAAGTCCTGCATTCAAAATGTTACTCAAGTAAAAGTACAACGATATCAAAGCATCAAAATATACTTAAAGGACCAGTGTGTAACATTTCAGGGGATCTATTATCAGAAATGTAATATATTATTCATAACTGTGTTTTCATCAGTGTATCATCAGCTGAAACTAACAATGGTTGTGTTTCTGTTTGCCGTAAAGTAACTAAAGTTAACATATAAATGTAGTGGAGTAAATAGTACAATATTTCCCTCTGAGATGTAGTGGAGTCAAAGTAGAAAGTTGCAGAATGAAAATACTCAAGTACAGTAGAAGTACTTCAAAACTGTACTTTCTTCAAATGTACTTTCCACCACTGGAAAGAAAAATATTATTAGTCCAGCAACACTAATGAAATGAAAATAGGTTTCACCTTTTAATTATATCATTATTAAGAGTATTTTACATACTTTTACTTCCTGTTTTACAACTTTTTACACCTGTTTGTATATATATGTATAGATGTTTGTATATATGTGTATGTATGTATATGTATACTTCTGTATTTTTAACTACCGATGCTTTTACTGCACGAAGCTGAGAATACTGCAGTACTTCTACTGGATGAAGCTGAGAATACTGCAGTACTTCTACTGGATGAAGCTGATAATACTGCGGTACTTTTACTGAATGAAGCTGATAATACTGCAGTACTTCCACTGGATGAAGCTGTGAATACTGCAGTACTTCTACTGAATGAAGCTGTGAATACTGCAGTACTTCTACTGAATGAAGCTGATAATACTGCAGTACTTTTACTACTGGATGAAGCTGATAATACTGCAGTACTTTTACTGCATGAAGCTGTGAATACTTCTGTACTTTTAACTACTGATACTTTTACTCCATGAAGCTGAGAATACTTCTGTACTTTTAACTACTGATACTTTTACTGCATAAAGCTGATAATACTGCGTTACTTTTACTACATGAAGCTGTGAATACTTCTGTACTTTTAACTACTGATACTTTTACTCTATGAAGAAGCTGAGAATATGACGGTACGTTTACCAGATGAAGCTAATAATACTGCGGTACTTTTACTACTGATACTTTTACTCCATGAAGCTGAGAATACTGCAGTACTTTTAACTACTGATACTTTTACTCCATGAAGCTGAGAATACTGCAGTACTTTTACTGCCTGAAGCTGAGAATACTGCGGTACTGTAATTATAAATATAATTATTAAGAGTATTTTATATACCTCTACTTACTGTTTTACAACTGTTTACACCTGTGTATATACTATATCTATGTATATGTACATGTATGTATGTACTGTATACATACATACATGTTTATATATACTGTATATATGAATATGAATATATGTATATATTTAGACTTATCATTATGCATATTCACCCTGTTTACTTTTGTGATCTTGTTTTTCTTTATAATGCATATTTAATGAGCATTGTTGGAGGGACACTTAAGATTTCCATAGCCAACTGCAGTTGTTGTGCATATGATAAATAAAGAAGTTGAACTAATTGGACAGAACACATAATCCATATAATTAAATAAATACAGGGGGTGGGTGTCCAATGGTCTGACCTGCAGTATGTTATTGTGTTCTGGCTCCATCCCTACAGACATGCAGCCAGAAGATAATAAAAGCTCCAAACAAACAGTAGCACACAGCTCCAGTAAATCTACAGTGTGTGTCCATTCAGAGCGAGCAGAGCTTAAAACTGTGAGCAGCTTGTGAGTGCAGAGCCACCACAGAGAGGACTGAAGAGTTTCACCGCTGAGCCGTGAAATGAAGAGTAGCAGCTGATGTAGCAGCAGACCTGGCCGGGGTGGGGGAGGGTTCCAGCGGGCAGGCGGCCGGCCAGCCACCGGAGGGAGGGAGGGAAGACGGGAGGGAGGGGCGGACTACTTTCTGTCAACGCTGCAACATGACTACCAACTACAACTTTACTGTGAGCTTTAATGGTGAAGTCAGGCCTGTGTTTATGGATGTTGGCTTGAGGAACCCCCCTAGGTTACAGTACCGTATTAATAAACAAAATGGAGTGCAGCTGAAGGCTGGAGGAGCCGCCGACATGAATAAAAAGCTCCGTAGCAACAGTCAAAGAATAGTAATGTCCCCGGAGCTGCTGCCTCTGTCCATGGTGCTACTACTCTCATTCACCCGTCAACACGTCGGCTTGTATTGTCACTTATAAAAACACACACACACAAACATCCGCCATTTTATGCTCGTATTGTGCTTAAAACTGTGGTGAAGTTGTTCGCTGTCGAGTTAACAATAAATTCAATCACTAACTGCCATCTCTGCTCTTCATCAACTCTCCGATCACATAGCTGCACTCGCCCCCTCCTCTGAGACCTTCTGATTGGTCCCCCGAGCTGTCAATCAAGGTTTGCAACTCCTGATTGGCTGCCCCTTCCCGCCCCCACCCGTCCCTCGCGCACTGAAGCAGCAGCTTGGACCAATAGCGGCGCGTCGTGTGTCCAGAGGGCGGGAGGAGCGGTAGGAGGAGGAGGAGGAGGAGGAGGTGGCGGGGGTCAGGCTGACAGACATGGGGGAAGAGAGGCTGCATTTCTGGGAACTAACTGCCACATTTGGCCTCTTTGTGTTTGAAGAGGAGAAAAACTACAACTGGGTAGATTTGGTTGGAGGCTTCATGTGTATCGACATATTTTATATTCTCTAATCCTCCACATTCTCCTCGTCTGTCTCACTTAGTTGTGATGGTAGCTGAGGATGCTGCTGCCATGTTTGCTCTTCTTCTTACTGCTCTAGTTGAATCATGTTAGATGTCCAACCACAGCCCTTTTTAGGTTATTTACTACTGAATTACTTCTGAAACTAGTTCAATAATAATCTGAAATTAGATTAGAAGTATGTAATCATAATGTAAATGAATAGGTGGATAAACTGCGTTAAAAAAGCACAACAATAGTATTTATATACTACTATTATATATTTCTATAATAGTATTGTTATAGATTATACTACCCATCAGTAGGCCTATATAAAGTCATTCAAATTAGTTTTCTCCTTAACCAGCTGCAATATGAAAGGGATGAACACATCAATGCATCAATAATTATAATATAGATTATTCTGCACAATGAGTACTTTAACTTTATAAATATAAATATACTTGTGTACTTTTACTGCATTGAGCTGAGAATACTTGTGTACTTTTATTACTGATACTTAAACTACATGAAGCATAGAATACTTGTGTACTTTTACTGTGTTGGGCTTAGACTACTTGTGTACTTTTATTACTGATATTTTAACTACATGAAGCTGATAATACTTGTGTACTTTTACTGGTGACACTTTATATATTTTTGTTTTTTGCTTAAATTAAGTTAACTTTTACTTGTAACAGAGTATTTTTACACTGTAGTATTACTACTTTTATTTAAGTACAAGTTCTGAGTACTTCTTCCACCATAGATGATAACAATTATTATTATTGTATGATTGTTATAACATTGGTATTCTTTTTTGGATAGATAAATATAGATAGATAAATACAAAATAAATAAATAATAATTAAGTTATATTTTTGTATATTAATATATAAATATTATATATATATATTATTTTCTGTCTCTATAACATAATGTTTCTGTATTTTATACTTTAAAGTACTTACATCATTACATGTGTGAAAACACAAGTTTTTACAAGAAAAGTTTGATATGTTTTGCAATATTTTAATAATGATCATAATAATATAAACTTTATTTATACAGCACCTTTCAAAACAAAGTTACAAAGTGCTTTACATAGTTATACATGGAAATGAAATACCCAAAAGTAATTTAAAAAATAGAAGGCAATAACATGAAATATACAAGACATGTTGGGAATAAAATAAGGTGCTTGCATTAATAAAATAAGAAATAAGCAATTTAATAGTTGTTTTATTGTTTTTACTTTTTATTAATTGATCTACTTTTATTGTCTTGTGAGTCACTTTGTAACATCTGTTTTAAATAAATAAATGTATTATTTATTTATTTATTTATTATTCTAAATACTCCTTGAAGTAGTTGTAGCTCCCCCGGCTCACTGCGCATGTCTCTCTGCTCCATCCGGGAACTTCAGAATTACCATTGACAGCCGAAGCGCAACTTTTCCCCAGGCAAAGTGAAATCAAGCCGCGGACTCGGACAAAATATAGTCCCCGTTTTTCAACTTAAAATTACCGAAAGAAAAGCTAACCCGCTCCCCCGTCGGACCCCTCGACGTTCGGCCGTTAATCCGGAGAGGACCCGACCGGGGCCTGAGCTCTTTCTGCCGGGTTTGGAGCACTTTTGAAGACGGGCGGAAAGTGGGTGATGAGTCCTAGCCTGTAAAAAGAAGCGAGAACTTGCTTTTTTTGCAGCCCGAGTAGTTCTTTCTTTCAATTGTTATTGTCGCTTTAAAAAAATCTTTTAATTCACTTAAACTTGGTGTCGGTCGCGTCGAAAGTGGGAGAAAAGTGCTTTTCTGGTCGGAACATGGAACTACAAGGCCTGCAAGAGGCGTTGAAAGTAGAAATCCAATGTCATCAGGTAAAACATCGTGTTATTTCTACCCTTCTGTGAGCAAGTGAGAGCAGAGAAACCCGAGGAGAGGTGCACACTGAGAGGGGCTGGAGCCGCTAATAATGTCGACACCACGGCCACTAACTAGTCCCATCTAAGTGCACTTTTCACAGTTACTTTTGAGCTAATTGTCATCGGTGTTTTCGCCGAGCAACAAGAATTAGGAGTGATAATAATGCGGTGGTGGCGATCCGGACGCGACCTGAATATTTATGAGGTGCAAAGAGTCGCTGCTGCTGCTGCTGCTATCAGCACCGCTTTGTTCCTCCCTGTTACACTATAAACTTAAGACTTTTTTACCATTTTACTCCTCCATCTTCTCCATCTCCATCAACACCTTTTTTTAAAACAAACTAGTTGCACAGATGAAGCAAGACCCACAGGTAAAATATAAATATAAATGTGGCTTCTTCTTCACGGTATACGAGGCGAAACTTTATCAGCATCTCTTCATCTTTATTCATCTTCATCGTGACTTTGCTGGAAATATGTGAAGTTTAAATGTCCAAAAATGATCCACTTGTTTTATATTTGTAGGATGGAGAGCTGAAGAGACAGCTGCACGACAGGAGAATAACAGCCCTGAGCGATAAACAAGTAAGCTCCTCTATGTGTTTGTGTGTGTGCCCGCCGTGCAGGCTGCTCTCTCCGGATACAACTAGACACAAACAAACATGGTGGCTGGTAAAATGTGTGTGTTGCACTGCTGGCTTCTTCTTCTTGTCTCGGCATCTCAAAGTTGTGTAAAAAATGTTAGCGTCCATTTTGAGTAGGTCGACATGTTTCTGGAGAGTAGAGAGGCTAATAAAGGAGCAGCTAGCTCAACTATCCGGCTTACACTTTGTTCTTTAGACACCGTTGTTGAAGTTTGGTGGGTTAAACTAACCGGTAATAACTGGATGGAGTTGCTTTTTGACGTGTTTTTAAACGCCGGTTTTTGTTACTTTCTACTTAGTCTGGTGCTGTTATTTCTTCTCGGGTCACATGACCACAGCGCTGCTTCTGATTCGCTCACTTTCACTTTTTTCTTTACTATCTTTTATAGCTAGCAAACGGTGTCCTATATTAACTTTGGAGCCGGGTAGCAGCAGGTCTGGCTGGATGCTGAGGAGAGAGAGGCCGGGTGGTAGTGTTCAGCACCGCGGCCAGCTCCTCTGCTCTCCTCTCCTCTCCTCCGGCTTGCACCGCCCCGCCGGTCGGTCCCAGCCCTGACAGCGGGGACCACCGGGTCCGAGGCCCGTTATACCGAAACAACCAATAGTTCCTAAAATGTCCGAAAACCACGACCTGTTATCCCGAAAACAAAAGCCCACTGGTCCAAAGGCCCGGTACTCTGAAAACACACACTCTAGAGCTGCAGTTCAGTGACTACTTCCCAGACTCCATTAACAAAATGCTCAATTTAACAAATAACGTGTAAATTGTAATGTGAATCATAACGTTTGGCTTCGAATGACTCCCAAAAGAAATACTTTTAAATACTTTTAATTTCGGCTGATATTTAACTTTAACATCTCTTCTGTGAACTAAGTTAACTAAACTAAAGTGAGCTTTTGTCAGACTCCATTAACATGTTGCTCAATTTAACAGATAACGTAACGTAAATCATTACGTATGGCTTTGTATCACTCCATAAAGAACTACTTTTGTATACTTTTCATTTCGGCTGACCTTTAATTTTAACAGCTCCCCTGTGAACATAAGTTAGATAAACAAACTTTTGCCAGACTCCATTAACATTTTGCTCGATTTAACAGATAACACATAAATCATAACATATGGCTTTGTAAGACTCCCAAAAGAAATACTTTTCATTTTGGCTGATATTTAACTTTTCTGTGTACTAAGTTGAATAAACAAAAGTGGGCTAATAATGGACACGCATCTTCCCCACATTAGCAATAAGTTTTCATTTTTGTAGCCTCTCGTTGTTCAATGACTGCTGGCCTTACTACTTTCCATACTCCATTAACATTTTGCTCAATTTAACAGATAACGCATAAACTAGAACGTAAATCATAACGTATGACGTTGTATGACTCCCTAAAGAAATACTTTTCTTTTTGGCTGATATTTAACTTTAGTAGCTCCTCTGTGAACTAAGTTAACTAAACAAAAGTTTGCCAGACTCCATTAACATTTTTCTGAATTTAACAGATAACGCATAACGTAAATCATAGCCTATGACTTTGAATGACTTTGAATGACTTTGTATGACTTTGTATGACTTTGTATGACCTTGTATGAGGAATACTTTTTATTTCGGCTGATATTTAACTTCAACAACTCTTCAGTGAACTAAGTTAACTAAACAAAAGTGTGCTTTTGCCAGACTCCACTAACATTTTGCTTAATTTAACAGATAACGCACAACTTAAATCATAACGTATGACTTTGTATGAGAAATACTTTTCATTTTGGCTGATATTTAACTTCAACAGCTCATCTGTGAACTAAGTTAAATAAACAAACTTTTGTCAGCCTCCATTAACATTCTGCTCAGTTTAATTGATAACGCATAAATCATGACGTTAATCATAATGTATGGCTTTGTATCACTCCCGAAAGAAATACTTTTAAATACTTTTCAATTTGGCTGATATTTAACTTTAACAGCACCTCTGTGAACTAAGTTAAATAAACAAACTTTTGCCATACTACATTAACATTTTGCTCAATTTAACAGATAACGTATGAATCATAACATATGGATTTGTATGACTCCCAAAAGAAATACTTTTAATTTCGGCTGATATTTAACTTTTCTGTGAACTAAGTTAAATAAACAAAAGTGGGCTAATAATGGACACGCATCTTCCCCACATTAGCAATAAGTTTTCCTTTAGCCTCTCGTTGTTCAGTGGCCTTACTACTTTCCAGACTTCATTAACATTTTGCTCAATTTAACAGATAAAGTATAAATCATAATGTATGGCTTTTTATGACTTGCAAAAGAAATACTTTTAAATACTCTTCATTTTGGCTGATATTTCACTTTAACAGCTCCTCTGTGAACTAAGTTAAACAAACAAACTTTTGCCAGACTTCATTAACATTTTGCTCAATTTAACTGATAAATAATAATGTAAATCATAACGTATGGCTTTGTGTGACTCCCTCAAGAAATACTTTTAATTTCGGCTGATATTTAACTTGAACAACTTTTCTGTGAACTAAGGTAAACCAACAAAAGTGTGCTTTTGCCAGACTCCATTAACAATTTGCTCAATTTAACAGATAACACATAAATCATAATGTAAATCATAATGTATGGCTTTGTATAACTCCCTAAAGAAATACTTTCAGTTTCGGCTGATATTTAACTTGAACAACTTTTCTGTGAGCTAAGTTAAATAAACAAAAGTGGGCTAATAATGGGTTCATAACTTCCCCACATTAGCAATAATATTTTTGTTTATTTAGCCACTCGCCTTGTGTTTTTAAAAGGCCTGTTTTCTCCATCTTGAGCCCTTGTTTGTTGTTGTTAAACTTGCTGTATGTTAAAAGCCACACATCCATTTGTTAATTCAGTTTCTAGCAGTGATGCTGGCCTTGAATCCTGAATCTAGTTAGTGTTGTAGTATTTTCTTTCCTCTTCTTCTGCCTCCAGTTCGGTAGTGGAAGCTTCCATTTTGAGAGAGAAAAGGGGGGTGGTTTCCCCCCCCCCCCTACCGTAACATGGAGAGGAGAAAAGTCTGCAGAGTTTCGTGCAGGAGGAGGAGGAGGAGGAGGTGATGGAGGATGAGGAGGCGGCGGTGGGGGGGGGATGGGCCCCATTCATGCCTAACATTACCATTTTGATTGCTTTGATGCTGTTTTTGGTTTGGACGGGGGGGAGGGGTGGCAGGGAAAAGAGAGAGACAGAAAGCCCAGTCAGCACTGCACGGCCATGTTTTTAATCACTACACTCAGTTATTCTTCTTTTTTAGCTATGTGACCTTTACTTCTTCTTCTGCACATACATGAACTGCCACTTTAGGAGAGATTTAACGATAACGATGGCTTAAACAAAGCACACTTTGAGTCAACATCTGTTATGCCCCGGAATAAACTCGCCTTGAACTTTAAGCTGCTAAGAGAGCGAGTATTTATCAGGAATAATTAGATAACTGTGTTTACTAGTAGGGTGGAGAAAATGTCTCCTGGCTGGAGGTCATTTCATGGTCACAGTTTGAGGCCTGCAGATGGAAGTTTGTATTTCCTCTAAGTAAAAGAGGGATTTAATTTGGTGTTTGAACGTGGAGCTCAGTCTGCCTTCAGCGTCCATGTTGTGAATAAGAACAAGTTTTAATAAGAGCCGGTGTTTATCAGAGGAGGGGCGACGGGCGCCTCGCTGGAGTTTGATGGATGTAAATGCAAATCAGGAATGATCAGGAAATAAAAATAATGTGTGTGGGGGGGGGGTGCATTCATGATTTTGACTGCAGTTTTACTCTGCTCCTCATATATTCAGATTCAGTATCAAGTATCGGAGTGTAAGAATACTGAAAATCTCTCGCTCGTCTTCCTCGCCATCAGTCTGTTTCATTTTGTTGTCGTCTCTTTGAGATTGGCGCTGCTGGCGCATGTTGATGACGTCATACACAGGGAGACGTTTTTTACTATTAAAAGTGTTAAAAAATATAACGTTTGATGAAAATTCTTAGTATTGCTACAATAGATTATTTACCTTACTAATCGATTGACCGTGAAGGACAACTTGCCGAGTACCTATCGATGTAGTTGGATCATAGGAATATACAACGATGTAGTAGATGAATAGTTGCACATCTAGTATCAAGGCCTCTCTCCACTATAACGTCTCCATCGACTACCTTTATCCTTGATAGGTGTGTTTTTGGCTCTTGAAGAAGAATGGATTCATTGATTCTCTCTCTGCTCCACTTGCTCTCCGTTGCATCATGGCACCAGTTTTTTACTGACTTGTCAGGAGGAGACGGGTTGTTTTCAGACAGTTCTGCTCCAGTTCTCGTTATTTATCTCTGAAAGCAGATCATCATCGATCAAGAGTGTTACAGCAGAGTTTATAACAGTTGTATTTATTCTCTCTCTGCAGTAGAAATGTTCCTGGTCTTGTGGAGTCGCACTGAAACAAAGGCCACAGCTACTGGACTTGAAAGATTTCCAATGCCAGCAGTAGTAAAGTCCTGTTGAAAGGCAGCATCTGTAACCATGGATACGCCTGCTTCTCACACATTCAGTGTTAACACTTCATTAAGTTTCCCGTCTATACAGGGAGGTTATTTTTAATATATATATATATATATATATATATATATATATACAGGGCTTGACATTAACTTTGAGCTCTCCAGCCAC
>CAKAOI010051924.1:12400-36460 GCA_916701655.1 Sebastiscus albofasciatus
TGTAGTTGGGAAGTTTATTTGATTAAAGTTGACAATGGTGTTACAATTTACTAGAAGAGCTAGATATTGACCCTTTTAGTGTTGACGGTGTTAGCTGGAGGCTAAACAAAGGAAAGACTGGAGGCTAACACTAGCAGTGGGCTAACGCTAGCAGTGGGCTAAAGTTACACATTTAAAATGTCCTCTTGCTGTGTTGTTGGGTGCCAGAATCCAGATATCACAAACATTTGAGATAACAAACTGTGATTGGAGGCTCTAGTGAGCTACAATATCAGAGAAACGTTTCAGAGCTAGCTAACGCCTAGTTAGCTAGGCGTTAGCTAGCTAACTAGCACGTCAGTCTCCGGCAAGCTAGCTAGCTAACTAACGTTAGCCAGCTGTCTGCTCCTCCTGAAGTAGTCTCCAGCGGCGTAGGGGTCGGCTAATCTATCGAAAAGCTAGTGTCACATTGTGATGAGTTTATTATTTCAGATGTGTGTGTGTGTGTGTAGTATAAACTGTCTACAGGCCACCTCTTCAGTGCAGAGGAGTGACTGGAGCAGTTGTAGTAGGTCAGCTGCTCTTATTTGGATTTATTTGTGAAGAGAAGCTAGCGGGCCTCTGATTGGATGACGTGCAGGAAAAGGCGGGTTAAGAAGAGTCACTATTTAAAGTAAATGTTTTATTTATAATTATTGTTATTATTATTATCAGCCTTGTTTCTAATGAGAAGCGGAGTGTTTTCTGGATGGGTGGATATCCAGGACTGTGCTGTGTTTAAAGGTCATGACTAACGCTGTGTGTTCTATTTCCATACGGTTTATTAATACTCTGAAGTACACACTATGTACTAATACAGTGGCTGTTAGTGTACAAGAAATTAATGTGTCAAGAAGTATTGTCACATTAGACTTTTGTTTGATGACTGTTCAGATGTAGATGTAAAATGTAGAAGCATTTTGTTTGTTAGCGATGCTGCAGTTTGTAGTCTTGTATGATGGCTGGAATAAGGACTTCTGCATTTCCAGTGTTTTTACTGGTTTACAGTGGGAATTCACAGGTTAAAAATGAACAAAATTTAAATTGAGTTTGGCGAAGACGGCCAGGAGATTACAGCAAAACAGAAAAGAACAGTCTTCGATGGAAGTGAAGGACAAAAAGAGTGATTACTATATTGTTTTTCATGCTTCACTTGTGTTAAGTAGATGTTCATAATATGTTTAGTATTCTAGTTACTGATCAGTTCACCTGTTCTTGTACTTCTGCTGCTCTGTATGCCATTAATTAAGTTACCTTATCTCAACACAAACTGTGCATTTATTGAAAATATTTTTGTTTTCTGGATCTGCTGCTTTAGTTTGATTATTCCACTTGTTCCTGTCCAGCTGTGAGCAGCTGCTCTGTTTCCTTCCGAGTGTTGCATTGTGGGATAAAAGTCAGCACATTTTACACTCCGAAACCAGGTTACTCTGAGGAAACAGTGTAGTAACCTGGTTCATGTAAAAATCTGCCGACCTTCTTTTAGGAACATGGCGTACTGACTGCAGGTGTTTTAGGTGTTGACACCGTGCTTCCTGTCTGGAGATATTCAGCTGTGGGTTTATAGAGACGTGATGTCTCTCTCTCCTTTCATCCCGACTCTCTGAAGTCTCTGTCAGGCTCACATGTAAAAAAGATGATTTAGAAACCTGGTTACTGGTAAACAAGACATCATGTCTCTCTCTAATCCCCCTCCCTGACTGGTTTATAACATTAATCTGGTTTCTGAGATGCATGTAAACAGTCAGAAAACACCCTCACTCAGAAATGTAGAGTATCCATGCTGGCACGATTAAGTATACTTCTGTTTCATTTTCTGTAGCAGAGTAATATACGGAAAATTAAACTGAAGTATACTTAAAAAATGCCAGCATAGATACTGAAGTGAAGGCTTGACGATAAGGATACCCGATTGCCCCAGGGCAAGTGAAATGCCATGTTGGGCTAGTAAATCTAGCAACTAGTTAGGGATGTTAATAATGTTAAAATGTTAAACATTTCTTGAGTGACAGTGTTTTTAGACTGTTTACATGCTTTTCAGTAACCAGATTAATGTTAAAAACCTGGTTTCTGCTTCATCATCTAACAACAACCCTAAATGCACTTTAAAGGTCCCATATTATAAAAAGTGAGATTATCACGTCTTTTATATTATCAAGCAGGTTTAAGTGCTTTATGAATACTGTTAATCTATCAAAACGCTCAATATACGGAGAAATACACACAGCCCGTATTCAGAAATTTCAGTCCATCCAGTCAGGATTTCTGTCCATTTGTGATGTCACAAATATACAATATTTAGACCATTACACGGTTTTAAATGTAAACATTCTAAATGAGTCCCAGTTTATTTCCTGTTGCAGTGTATGTGAATAACATCAGCTGACAGGAAGTAAACATGGACCAAAGCTGTTGCCTAGCAACGCAATTCTGTTGCAATTCCATTGAAATGCACTAAAACGGAGCGTTTCAGACAGAGGGTGAATACAGGTATATTCAGACAGACAGTATGAGGAAAATAAAGTGTTTTTTGAACATTAAAGCATGTAAACATGTTCTAGTAGAAACACAAAATACAAGTATGAACCTGAAAATGAGCACAATATGGGACCTTTAACACAGTTGTTATGTTAATGGGTATCTAGCAGTGAAGCTGTAGTAGCTGACAACATCTTAATATCATGTATATACTTTACATAATGTATGAATTATAATCCTGGAGATGTTTAATGCTAATAATAGTCTGGTTAACTCTTCACTACGTCCCTGAATCCTTCCATAATCTGAATTTTATAGTCAGTTGATCACTGCTCAGAGTTCATTCAGCTGCTTTGTGGAGAAGTGGTTGTATAAAGTGATTTACATGTAATTTACTCACTCAACAAAGTGGATTCAGTTGGATTACACACTTTAATTTGATACAGCGGTGTACATTTTTTACTCAAAATATAGTGAAGTAAAATGAATCAGAAGTAGATTCAGTACAGGAAGAGCATTAAATTCAGTTCACAAAAAAGGCCTTTAGAAGGTATTAAAAGTCTTAAATCTAATTTACTAACACCATAAATCTTAGTGTCTTGCTTTCTGTAGGTAGTAATGTTAGTTCTAGATGTTTCTGGCTGTGATTGCAGGCTGTCAGGAGACTTTATAAACCTGTAAACTATCATCACACCTGCAGCAAAAACACTCTCACTACTATCAGCTGTTAATTTTAGTAAAAACTTCCAGGTCGTTTTAATATTATTAATTATGTCATTAGAAGTTACTGCATGGAAAGCAGTGAGAACATGTGATATAATGTGCTGAATTAAAGATATTAAACTGTGTTCAGAAGCTGCAGAAACTGCTGGTCCTCCTCTGGCTCTGCAGGTGACATTAAAGCTGCTGTAACTTGTTTCCAGTCCCGTTAAAAGCCGTTTAAAGACGACACCGTTTTTTTCCGCACTAATTTCCTTTTTACACATACATTAGTCGGCGAGGGGTCAGCGGTCGGCCCGCCGTTAACGCCGCTCCGTGTCATACATCAGCTCTGCTCAGTAATTGGAGGTTTGAGAGGAGCTGTTGGTCGTCTCTGGGGGGGAAGGGGCGCGACAACGTTCCCCCTCATCCATCCATCCATCCATCCATCCATCCATCCATCCATCCACCCACTCCATCTATCCGTCCCTGGCCTTCTAAAGGTCTCAGGGCGTGGTGGTCACATTTGTCCATGTCTAGACGTCGTACGGAGGCCGGCAAGCGGGTCAACTTTCCCACCAAACGGAGGCTGATCCCAGGGCGTCTCATTAGGAGCTCCTGCAGGGTTGATTAGACCGGGGGAAGGTTTAGGATGGACTAACTTTAACAAAGCAGATTGGTGTAAAGGACCGGGGCTCCCTGCAGGCTCTCACACACCGCCGATCTATACGTTTAAACACCATCCTCCTTTCTGTCTTCTTTCTTCTTCTGTCTCTGAAGCTGAGGGAAGATTTAACTGGATAATTACCGGACCTACACGGCCTCGCTGTTACACACTTCTAACAGTGTTTGTCACTATTTTACAGTGAGAAATGAGCAGTAAAATTGGTTGATTTTAATGGTAGTTGATGAAAGAAATGAAAGTAAAGGACTCAATATGCTTGAAAACTAAGTAGGTCATACTCCACTAGTTTCACATCTTTACACACCTGGACAATAAGGCATTATTATCTGGAAATATATATACTGGAAATTATAAAAAAATGTTGGACACAGACGCCAAATTGTACTGTCAGAAATGTGCGGTGGTCTGACGAGCACTTTTCTTGACCCCTGTTGATTATTCAAGCAAAACGAGTGTAAAGATTCAGCAAAATATTTAATAATAAAACAGAACCGGAGCTCTCAGTGACATATGTAAGGGTTTACATCGTTTATGTTTATATCCTGTAGTCTTTAGGTAAAGGTCTGTTACTTCAGTCGTTCTTGATCAATTATTTGGTTGATAGTAGGGATGCTAATTTTGAAAACATTTCTTAACCGTTAACCGACAATATTTATGCCTCGCATGCAGCGGTGTACCAGCTGCAGTGTATGAGGACAACAGACAACTGAGTCCCCAGTTCACGTGTACGGGAGCGTATGCTGCGTTCACTGTCTCCAGTTCAGGTCTCAGGAGTGTAATTTAGCAGACATCCACTTTCCCAGTAAAAGTCTCTACCGCACATTTAGTTTAGTTTAGCAGGTTGTCAGCTGTTTGTCTGCCCGGCGTTTTTCTCAGCTTTTTAATGAATTATTAACATTTCTTTTAACTGTTTTAGCTGATAGCATTAATCGGTTAAAAGACTTAACGCTGGTTAAACGGTTAATTATTAACATCCCTAGCTGATAGAAATTTAATCAGCAACTTTTTAAGTCATTTTTAAAAAGCAGAAATTGCAAACAATTGATAATCCCGGCATCTCAAATGTAAATATTTGAGTTTTCTTTTTAATATTTGTTCTTTTTGGTTGTTAATCTGGACCAAAGCTAGCCAGATTTGTAGTTTTTGTGTATGCGTATGATTTGACTTTTGGTCCTTATGGCGTTTAAAAAAAAGTTAACACAAATCTCAATAAATCACAAAGCTTAAAAATGTAAATACATATCGAATCGGCACCCAAGTATTGTGATAGTACTGAACTAACAGATCGGTGTACGACCCAGCCTTAGTGATGGATCTATTTCACTATTTTCTGATTTTTGATAGGTGAACAGTTACTTGATTAATGTAGAAAGTAAATTGCCAGGTACTTGTAGCTCTAGCTGGTTAGTATTTTTAAAGAGATGTTCATTATTTAATCTGGTTTTACCCACGTAGAGTGGGACACAAGACAACCTCTGTTCCAAATATTTGAATGATTTCTTTAGAAAAGAACAGATTTCTTTCTCACATTTCTTTTGGATTTGCAGTTCAGATGACACTTGGACTTTTTTTTAGATTTGATCATTTTCTGTTAATATAAAATGCTAAAATATATAAATATAATAATAAACTACTGCACAGAAATCATCGGTACATTAGTTGATAATATGGACCCAGTGAGCGTCTCAACAGGAAGTGTTTCAGGTTTGTTTCCTCCGTCTCTCCGAGGCGTTTCCTCCTCCTCGCTGTGGTCGCTAACTCGTCCATCAGTATGAACCGAAGCGTCCCGTCTGTCTCTTCACTCTGATGATGAACTGGAAGTCTGTCCGGGGTGCCTCAGTGCATGCTGGGATACGCTTCAGTCCCATCACCCTGAACAGAAAGAGGTTCTGTTTACTTTACTCGGCTCTGATTGCCAGGAAGCAGTCACATCCATCTTCCAAGGCGAAGAGTAAATGTGAGGTTGAATCATGCTTCCATTTTAATACCTTATTTTGAAGTTTTTAGAGGCCGTTGTCTTCCCGTAAACACTTCCTGTCCTTCTCCGATTGGTCCGATGCCTCTTGTTTGATTTCCAGACTTTAATCCTGCAGAGAAAACTGTGTTTTCAGAGCGTTAAGTAAGACAGATGTAGATGAGGGTTGATGACTATAAATCTGCCTCTTCTGCAGCAAAACGTCAACCTGTTCTGTTGTTGTTAGCCGACTCTTTTTAATGATTACTGGAAGACACGCTCTGCGTTAATTAAGAGCAGCGTAGCAGGAGACCCGGTGATGACTTTTCCTCAGGGACGTCTGTCGCTTCAGCTTCAAACAGCAGGTGGTTTCTGGGGTTAAAAGGTCGTTCCTGCTTCAAATGAGGGTACAAAATGTGCCAGGGTCCATTCACATTTTAGGACATTTTATCTTCAGTACAACTGTGATTGTTTCCTGGAGTTAGGAAACTGCTTTAAAGGAACCGGCTGACATTTTAGAGATGAGAAGATCAGTTTCATCTCACATTTTTATAGACCAAACTAATCGATTTATCTGGAAAATAATCAACAATAGATCGTTAGTTGCAGCCCTCTAGTGAACGTGGATGTGTTTGTGTCGTAAAGCTGGTTTGAGATGCTGCAGACTTCCTCCTCCTCCTCCTGCAGTCGTTGCTCCGTCTGACGGCGTCTTATTAGCGAACAGCAAACAGTGATTTCCAGCCAGCGTGAGGAAAGTGCTGATGTAGCTGCTGGCAGGCGGAGGAAGAGGATGAATTAACCCGTGTTGACTGTTTCTGCCTCTGAAACACTCTGTCATCTCTCCTCCTCACACAGCAACAAGAGTGTAACGTAAAGAAGAAACATCATAACTCTCCTCCTACAGCGGGAAACTAAAATCACTACATAACTCACCGGTTTATCAGAGGCCTACCGAGACACAAGATTTATTATTTTACTGTAGATCTGCATCCTAGAAATGCTTTAATCCCCAACTCATCAGTTTTTATCAGCTCTATTCTCTTAAATATTTCAGCTGCATCTTATTAAAATGGACTCCTGCAGTTTTATAGGTCACAGTTCAATAGAATTCTCTTCTGTATTGAACGATGATTTAAGAGCGTCGGCTTGTCTTAGAATGGCTCAACAAATCTTCAGAAATATGAATATTAGTTCAGTTTTCCTGTTTTGAAGTTTTTTCTAAAAACCTTAAAAAAGAACTGTTGACTTAGTTTCCTCAACTACATTACAGATAAAATCTGCTTTGTTAATAGGACTGCAACTATTAATCTGCAGATCATTTCCTCCCTTGTCCACGCAATGTCACAAATTAGTGAAAAATGCCCATTATAAGTTCAAAAATGACATCTTAAATTGTCTTGTTTTATCCAACCAGCTGTCTAAAACTCAAATATATTCAGTTTACAATGATTATAAAACAGAAAAAAGCAGCAAATCCACACATTTGATAAGCTGGAATCACAAAAATAACTTGGTATTTTCTGCTCGAAAAATTACTAAAATGATTAGTCAATTATCAAAATTAAATTTAATCCTTGTAAATTGTCTCTTCTTGGTAAATTCCTTCCAAATAATGAAACGATATTCAGACTTTTTTCTTGTAAAATTACAACTTTATTCTCATAACATTACAATTTTTATAGTAAAATTACAAAATTATTGGCATAATACAACTTTTTTCAGAAAAGTACTTTATTCCCATAATATTCTGATTTGATCGTATTATAAAGATTTCCTTGTAAAATGAGGACTTTATTCATGATATTTTGACTTTTTCTTTCACAATTACGACTTATCTTTTTTTGTGGAAATTATAACTTTATTCTGATGATATTATAACTTTATTTTCATAAATGTACATCTTATCTTAAAATGTATGACTATTTTGTGAAATTACGGTATTGTTTTTATATTATAACTTCTTTTTCTCAAAACCAAAGATGTTTGTATGAGGACAGAATCTGCCAAAATAAAAAATAAATAAATAAATAAATATGTCATTATATGTAGCAAAAATAATATAAAAAATAAATATAGCCATTAATACACTGATAAAATGTGACATAAATTGATATTTACGTTTTAACTGATTTTATATTTATGTAATATAATATATATAATATATTATATTGTAAATAATACACTAATTAATTGATTCCCTTATTTATTGACTCTTCTGTTTTTTTATTTGTTTTTTTTTAAAAATCCTCGAATAAATAAATAAAAAAGATTAATGCATAAATAAATGAATTCATTTAAAAAAGTAAAAAAGGGAAAATTAAATATAAGAGTAAATAAATAAAAATGTCATTTAATGTAGCAAAAATAATATTAAAAATAAATGTAGCCATTAATTCACTGATAAAATATGACATAAATCGATATTTCCATTTTAACATATTTTTATATTTATATTTTTATATATATATATTTATACATAATATATTATATGATAAATAATACACTTATTCATTGATTCCCTTATTTATTGACTCTTCTGTTTAATTTTCCCTTTTATGTATTTATTTGTATTAATAACAAAATAAAATAAAATCCCCAAAATAAAAAATAAAAAAATGTAATGCATAAATAAATAAATACATTTAAAAAAGTTAAAAAAGGGAAAATGAAATAGAAGAGTAAATAAATAAATATGTCATTAAATGTAGCAAACATAATATTAAAAATAAATGTAGCCATTAATGAATTGATAAAATGTGACATAAATTGATATTTCTGTTTTAATTTGCATCTTTTCTTCATTTATTTATCTTTGTATAAATTCCTTTATTTAATTAATTTTCTGTTTAATTTCCCCTTTTATTTATTTATTTAATTTTATTAATAAGAAATAATAAAATAAAATGCAAAAATGCAAAAATAAAATATAAATGCAAAAATACAAAAATAAATGAATAGATTTAAAAAATGAATAAAACAAATAAATAAAAGGGAAAATTAAACAGAAGAGTAAATAAATAAGGGAATTAATACAAAGATAAATAAATAAAGAAGCAAATTAAAACAGAAATATCAATTTATGTCACGTTTTCTACATGTATTTTTTATATTAGTTTTGCTACATCTAATGACATTTGTTTATTGATTTATTTTTTATTTTGGCAGGTTCCGTCCTCCGTAGTTTGTCCTAATACTTATTACTTAGTAATATTTGTGACCCTGTGCAGTGTATTGATTTGAACGTCTCTACCCTCAGCAGGTGTAGAAGTAAACGCTGACATACCGTCGTGTTTAAGATGTGAAGTCGTTAGTGAAGAAGAAGAGTTGCTTTCTTCTTCTGTGGTGCGTGTTGAAGGTTGCAGGTGGAGTGAGAGAGAGTCTTGTGTACTGGGATTATCCTCCTCAAAACGCCGTGAAAATGTCAGTAATAAGTGATAAATTGCCTCCTCTCCTGTCCGTAGATGTTGTGTTTGTGTAGACAGAGTGGGTTCGGTAATCTGCATGTTTAGTTTATGAGCTCTATCTGCTGCCCTTTGTGCTGACGTATT
This sequence comes from Sebastiscus albofasciatus, assembly GCA_916701655.1. Classification (NCBI taxonomy): domain Eukaryota; kingdom Metazoa; phylum Chordata; class Actinopteri; order Perciformes; family Sebastidae; genus Sebastiscus; species Sebastiscus albofasciatus. The sequence goes on from CAKAOI010051924.1 coordinate 21,783, forward strand.
CTCACCACAACGCCGTGTCATTGCTCAATTTCACGCAGACCTGCAGTTAATTGTTGCTGTTTCATGGACATCAGTGTGTTTTCACCGACGGTGGACTCACAGAACTGTTTCCTTCCACTGTTACACTCAATTATATATCGGCACGTTTGGTATTTATAAAGTTCAACCTGATCCAGTCTGAGGACGATCACCAGGTGTGTAGTTCACTGACTCACAGATCAGTCAGGAATCAGAGCTTCAGGTTGTTGTGATGCTAATTAATGTAAACACTCACAGTGTGATGTTTTATTAAGGGAGGGATGCTGATGTCAGTATCTGCCGTGTTAATATGGAGCTTGTGTAGGCAGCTTGTGGAGGTCAGTTAATGTGAGTTGAGTTGTGAATGGTTTCAGTCTGTCTGGAACAAAAGCCGCTCTCATTTGTTTCCTCCCTCGGCGGAGCTTCAGTCTTCCTCATTCACATCCTCACCCTTAATGAACTTCCTCGCATGTTCTCAGCCCGGTATCGTAGCAACACGTTTTATCACCGGCCGGTCACCTGGGCCTCGGCTTTGTGCGGTCGGTACAAGAATAGAAGTAACAGGAACAGCTAGACCTTCACAATAAAAGCATATATAGATAGAGTTTTTATTTGAAGGTAACGTATGACACTTAGTAAGGCCTTTGTAGGTAAGAAGAAATACGGAGTAGGGGAAGAAGGGTAATATTCAGAGAAAAAAGTTTTTTTTCTTGTAAATGTACCACTTTAATTTCAGAGAATATTCAAGTTTTTTCTCATAAATTTACCACTTTAATCCTGGAAAGTTTCCAAGTATTTTTTCATAAATTTACAACCTTAATCTCAAAGAGTATTGAAGTTTTGTTCTTGTAAATTTACCACTTCAATCTCAGATATTGTCTTAGTTTTTTTCTCATAAATGTACCGCTTTAATCTTGGAGAATATCTGAGTTTTTTTCCCATAAATTTACCATGTTATTCTCAGAATATCAGATTTTTTCCTCATAAATTTACCACTTTAATCTCAGAGAATATCTTATTTTTTCCCGTTAATTTATGACTTTAATCTCTGAAAGTTTGTCTCAGAATATTACCCCCCTCCCTCTGCTCTGTAGTTTTTATTTTTTGAACCTACTCCATCGTAGTAATGTTTAGAAAAGTTAATCTGTTTTCTGTTGTTCACAGATCCAGTGAGACCAAAGTGCATCCTTGTGTTTCTGTTTGTTGTCACTCAGGTCGCTGGCGTTCATACGCTTCATATTCAGTCCGTTTCTTTCTTCTTCCTCCCACTCGCATGTCCACGTCTCGGCCGTCCAGCTGACTGACACCATGAATAACGTCTCTCTGATGAGAATGATGAGATTCCTCGACACGAGAGCGACTCGTATGCGCGAGTGCTTTCATGCATAACGGATGACCGTTCAGTTTTGACTCACCGCTCATCTGTCAATCAGCTCACAGTAGTGGACTGAGCTCTGCTTTTTATTCTAGAAACCACAGAAAACATGTTGTTGGTGTTGTTAAACTCTTCAACTTTCATTTCCAATTCAATCCAGAGGAAATGTGTTCATCTAAACGCTGTTATATCTGAATACATTTAGAAATAAAACACTGGGACGCGCCTCCTCACCTGTCCTGCTGCTGACCTGTAAATCAGCCCTGCAGACACTCCATGAGGTCACCTTGAACGCTGTAATATACAGGATGATTTCACAGATTAGAATCAGGTCCTTCTTTCATGTAAAGGACGTTAGGAGAGGCTGCCATATTGACTTCTTCCTTGATAAGGTTTTCCGGCTCATCTCCGTGCTGAGAAGCGGTGGGGCCGAGGCTTTGGTCAGCAGCGTGCACCGTCAGCAGCCCCGGGACCCCGACCCCTCCCCCCAACCCCCACAAAAAAAGACCCACGTTATCATCAAACGCTGAGCCGCAACATCTCAACCCGCTTTATGGCAGATTATTTTGACAGTTACCATGACGGCAGCATCTGAAATGTCTTCATGAGAGATTTCAACAAGGAGATGACCTTAAAACTTTTTACCTTAAAGCTGCTGACTGAAATACTTGTATATAAAAACACAAAAGACATGCTTTATGAGGGTTTAAATGTACTTCTTTGTCATAAAACCATCACTATAAACCAGGCCGGTTGCTAAACATGTCATATCAGGTACTTTGATCTGATGTTGGTGCTACAGAAAAAGGTCTTGAGGTCTCCAAAATCAGTGGGAATCATCTGTTGTGTCGACAACAAATTTAAGGGAAATGTTAATGTATATTTGTCCTGTTTAAAGGGCTGGTTGGACACATTTACAACAGAGTAGAAAGAAAAAAGATTATAAGAGAGAATTCAATTTATTCAGAGAATATCCTAGTTTTTTTTTCTTTCATAAATTTACGGCTTAAATCTCAGAGAATATGTTTTTTTTTTCATAAATTTACCACTTTAATCTCAGGGAATATATTTTTTTTTTTCATAAATTTACCACTTTAATCTCAGGGAATATATATATATATTTTTTCATAAATTTACCACTTTAATCTCAGGGAATATATATATATATTTTCATAAATTTACCACTTTAATCTCAGGGAATATATATATATTTTTTTTCATAAATTTACCACTTTAATCTCAGGGAATATATATATATATTTTTTCATAAATTTACCACTTTAATCTCAGGGAATATATATATATATATTTTCATAAATTTACCACTTTAATCTCAGGGAATATATATATTTTTTTCATAAATTTACCACTTTAATCTCAGGGAATTTTTTTTTTTCATAAATTTACGACTTTAATATCCGCATTAACATATACTTGTACTTCATGCAGATTATTGTATCATAATTATTGAGGCATTAATGTTACAGCTGGTAAAAGTAAAGCTCATCATTTACTATCTTAATTATATTTTATATTAATAATCTGAATCTGCAAAGTGAATAACAACAAAATATATTTATTGGAGTAAAAAGTATATTTGCCTCCAAAATGTGGTAGAGTGGAAATATAAAGTAACATAAAAAGGAAATACTCAAGTACAGTTCTGAGTTATTTGTACTTTATTTAAGTACAGTATTTAAATGTAATTTCCAGCCCAGGAAATCAAATTAAAGCTTTTGTTTTTTTGTGTTTTATCATTAAAGAATAAAAAACATTCAGTAAGCAGCTTCTCATATTAAGACGACACTGACCGTATTTGCTTTAAATCTGTAGGTAATTAACTTAAAGGTGCCATATTGTAAAAAGTGAGATTGTCATGTCTGTTATAGTATAAAGTAGGTGTAAGTGCTTCATAATTACTGTGAAAGTATTGAAATGTTCAATATACGGAGAAATACGCACAGCCCGTATTCAGACATTGTGCAGTTGAAACAAGCCGTTAGGATTTTCTGTCCATTTATGATGTCACAAATATACAGTATATATATAGATCATCCCACAGTTTTAAACGTAAACATTCTAAATGTGTCCCAGTTTATTTCCTGTTGCAGTGTATGACATCAGCTGACAGGAAGTAAACATGGACCCAAACTGTTGCCTAGCAACGCAATTCCGTTGAAATGTGCTAAAACGGAGCGTTTCAGACAGAGAGTGAATACAGGTATATTCAGGCAGACAGTACGAGGAAAGTAAATGTTTTTTTTTAACATTACAGCATGTAAACATGTTCTAGTAGAAACACAAAATACAAGTATGAACCTGAAAATGAGCATGATATGGGACCTTTAAAGGTGTAAATAAGATTGGTCTGTTTTATGGGCAAAGTGTTGGTGACTGTTCTCAACCAAAGATCATTTCATGGAGTAAAAGAAGCACCAGCATCACTCTACTTTGTGTTTTTTCTAGTTCAACGAGGTCAAAGGGAGTAAAAGAAGGGATCGAAGAGGACTTCATTTAATAAATTTAATTGATTTAATAAAATGAAAGCCTTACTGGAGTTTGTGTAACTTCTCATAATACTAGCAGGTGGAAAAGTGGATGTTAAAAAGTTAGTGTTTTTCTGCAGTCGCCTGCTTGTTTCCATCTCGGCTCTGTTTATCGGCGTTAAATATTGAGTTCTCTGAGGTTTTACTGGATTGTTTCTGTGGTTGTCAACAGCTCTCAGGTTGTTTTAAGGTTACAGTTAGATGTAAATCTTTTACTGGATTATCAAAAATGTGATTCATGATCACATTTGTGTTTGATGCTGGTTTTGGGGTGTATTTTTTATTGTCTATCTGGTGTTGTTTATAGGTAACTTGTTGTCTGGATACTCTGGGAAGAGATTGAATATAGAGGTTAAATAAATAAATAGAAATAAATTCCTTTGCTCTGCTCTGTAAGTCACAGAAAAAATGGACTAACGCTGGTCGTGTTGTTCTGTTCCCTGCAGTGAAAAGTGCTGATAGTGTGTTTCTATCAGTTTCATAATGCTGTTATTGTTGTTGAGGAGTCAACAGCTGAATCTGGTTCAGGCCTGCAGACGTCTCCTTCTCCTCTACGAACGTGGCTCCTCTCTAATCTTTTATTTATCTCTGAACTAAGCAGGTCGTCCTGATTAAACATTGAGACGGAGGGCTGCAGTTAGACGACACTTTACAGGGAGGGAAAAGAGGGTCTCTGTTCTGGCTGCCGCTGCGTTGCCTTCCGATACAGCCACCTCCCGTCAGCTCCGGATTAGTCAATTAGTGATCACCGCTGACCCACAATCCCTCTCAGCTCCTGAGTGAATCTCCTTAAACTGAAAACGATCCGTCACCGTTTGACGCTGAGCGGAACTTTAAGAGGAAACAAACAATTAGGAGCAGAAAAAGACGGGCGCTATAATTAACCCGGTGCTTATTAATACCGCCGCCGCCACTGCGGGCCCGTCGTCAGCCAGCGTGGGCTCCGTCTCCGGAGCTGCTGAATCAGACGCTCCCTCAGCACGCTGACCCCTGATTGGCTCAGATGGCTTCGTTAAACGGGTAATTATGGCGAGGGGCCGGGGGTGCCGCTCCATGAATAATGTTAAATGACTGATCGCTGCAAATTATTAATTGTTTTACTGGATCTGCTGAACTAACTCTCAGCGTATCAATTACCACGTTGTTCCAATCAACAACACAACGTCCTACTGTAGTACTGAGTCAACATTAACATACTGACTGTATTAATATTATATTTATACTCTGATGTCACCTCTCTAATCTCCAAAACTATCTCATGATCGAGCTTCTTGTCTCGTTTTCAAGATGACGAAGGTGATAAAAAGGCTCCAACGTCTACCATTTATCATCCTATTGTTTGTTTGTCTTTGTTAAGTCACTTTAGCCACAGATAGGTGTGCAGACAGTGAGTACAAGCCTCTGCTGTACTCTGCTCCTCTGCTCCTCCTGCCTTCACTCACACACCGCGCTCGTTCTCACTCGCTCAGCTCGCTCCACCTCTCATGTGCATGCTGCGCTCACTCCACACTGCAGAAGAGTTAGTTTAGCTCTGAGAATATTTAGTGAATGTTCAGTGGACGTTTGTGTAGAAATAACTGCTGCAGCTCCTCCAGACCAACAGAGGTTTCCCGTGTCTTGTGAAGTGACGGGGCTCTGCAGAGAGAAACGTTACCGTCTCCGACCAAAACTCCAGTGTCTCCCCCGTTCCTCCGGCCGCGGTCGGGAGGCTGAGGCAGGAAAAGCCAACACTAGGATCAGCATTGATTCATGGAGAGACCTTGGTCTGGTCAGCTAACATTACTGCCAAGCAGCTGAAATATAGAGTGATATTGTGCTTTTAGCTGACGCGTGTCGCCTCACTGTTTTGAGCGATGCACGCTGACTTTCGTTGACTTTCGTTGACTTTCGTTGACTTTCGTTGATGTCGCTGTTAACAAACTATTTCTGATTCTTACAAACAGTCCCTTTAAACCTTTAAGTTTTTATGGATCTATGTTGGCAGTTTAAACCCTCCAGACTGTGTGAAACAAACACAGGAGCTACTACAGTAAGGTGTCTTTGAGTGCTTTGAAAGGTGCCTATAAATAAAATGTATTATTAAAATGCATTACTAACAAAAAGCTGAACATGTCGACGCCTGTTGTTGGACTGTTTTTGATCGTTAGTCCCTTACGATGTGTGTGGACTACTAGGGCTGTCAACGCAAATGATCCTAATTTGTGATTTTTAGGTGGTAGTAGGTTCAGTTTTAGCTAGAGCTAAGCTAGAGTGAAACTACAGAACCTAAAGAATCCATCGGTACCAACCATGTCATACTAGCTTGTCATGAAAGAGGTTAAATAACGCTCCAAAGTTACACTAAATTTTGGCGAGGAAAAACTGTCGTGTCCATTTTCAAAGGGGTCCCTTGACCTCTGACCTCCAGATATGTGAATGTAAATGGGTTCTATGGGTACCCACGAGTCTCCCCTTTACAGACATGCCCACTTTATCATGATCACATGCAGTTTGGGGCAAGTCATAGTCAAGTCAGCACACTGACACACTGACAGCTGTTGTTGCCTGTTGGGCTGCAGTTTGCCATGTTATGATTGGAGCATATTGTTTTATGCTAAATGCAGTACCTGTGAGGGTTTCTGGACAATATCTGTCATTGTTTTGTGTTGCTCCCATGTTGATAAGAGTATTAAATACTTGACAAATCTCCCTGTAAGATCCATTTTCAACAGATAAAAAGTGTGCGATTAATTTGTGATAAATTGTGATTAATATTTGAATCGATTGACAGCAGTAATATTTTTACTCAAATTTATTTTTGTTTTTTCATGGCAGAAGTTTGTCTTTTCTAACTATCCATCTCATCATTTTGACTAAGAGAACACTAATTTTGACTATATCAAGTTCGACATGTTGATTTTGGCTTAAAGCTAAAACCTTATTTAGCATCTCATAATTTTGAGTTTAAAGTTAAAATATTGACTTACCAGCTCATAATTCTGACTTGAAAAGATCTAATTCTGACTTAGTGTCTCATAATTTTGACTAACAATAAGTATTTTATTCATCTGGTTCCCAAACCTGTTTTTGTATTTTCTTGGTGGAAGTTTGTAACGGAAGTTCCTTCCAGTTTTACATTCCTCAGTTTACCAGTTAGTTTCAGAAGGAGCCTCCTTCATCGTCTGGTTTCTAAATAAAACAGGATTTCTGTAAACACAAAGAAACCAGCATGTAAACAGCTGGATTTATCTGTTTCCTGTTTTTACTCTTTTATACTTTAAAGGCCCCATATCGTGCTCATTTTCAGTTTCATACTCAAATTTAATGTTTCTACTAGAACATGTTTACATGCTGTAATGTTAAAAAAACCCCTTTATTTTCCTCATACTGTCTGCCTGAATATACCTGTATTCACCCTCTGTCTGAAACACTCCATTTTAGCTCATTTCAACGGAATTGTGTTGCTAGATAACATCTTGGGTCCATGTTTACTTCCTGTCGGCTGATGTTATTTACATACACTGCAACAGGAAATTAACTTGGACACATTTAGAATGTTTATGTGTAAAACCGTGTAATGGTCTAAATAGTGTATATTTGTGACATCACAAATGGACAGAAATCCTAACGGATTTTGTATTTCTCTGTATATTGAGCGTTTTGATAGTTTCACAGTATTTATAAAGCACTTAAACCTGCTTTATAATATAAATGACCTGAAAATCTCACTTTTTACAATATGGGACCTTTAAGTTTTGTTAATGCTCCTTGCTCTCAGACACTTTGCTGAGTATAAACCAGTATAATAATAATAATAACGCCAGCGCTGGATGTTTCCACATGTAGAGGAGTATTTGTAGTATTTGTAGTATTTGTAGTATTTGTAGTATTTGTAGTATTTGTAGTATTTGTAGTATTTGTAGTATTAGTGCTGGCAGCTCTTTGTCTTTATGAAAAGAAGGAATGTTATTGTGTTTCTCCAGCAGCTGGTTCCTTCTCAGCCTCGGCTGTCCAGACCTCAGTCACTCATTCACCAACCTCTGATTACCTTTCTGCTGCTGCTGCCTCCATATATATATATATTTATATTTTATATATATATGTGTGTGTGTGTGTGGGAGAGGAAGCGGTGCGTTCGTCGGGGCTTTTTTAAGGAACAAACAAAGGACTCAGTCATCCAGATAAACAGACTTCAGCAGAAAGAGGTCAATTATAGAGCAGCACTAACAAAGAGCAGAAACCTCTTTGAGTGTTGGTCTGATTAGTCTTTGTTCTGGAAACCAGTCTGTAGACCTGCTCTCCTGCTTTCCTGCTGTCTCCAGACCTGACTGGACGTTTTTACTCTCTACACGCTGATAAAAACAGGACGTCGTGTCCTGACGGAGACGTTTAAAAACTTAAAACCGGTGTATGTAAATGAGGACAGTGTGTGGGAGTGGCCTAGTCTTCTTACCCAGCGTTCATTTACATACTCCTTCTAGGCCGCCGTCCCACAATGCCCTGCTGTTTTATGCATTATTGAGTCCGGCATCCTTAAAGAGGCCTCGCCATAAAAGGAAGTAGGACTCAACACGGTGACTTCAAAGACCTCTTTGAAAAATTGATCAGGTGGTTGTTGTAGCGTACGTAGATCTCAGGCGGAGGACTTTTCATCACGTTAACTACACAACATCTACTTATTTATGTTCATGAAAGAGAGGATTCCTCTTTTAGAAGGTCACTTCTTGTTTCAAACCTTTAATGTTTTCTAAGTGATGGTAAAGTTTCCTTCATTGAACCCAGTGTTTTTTACAGTGTGGAAATAAAAACAAATGAAACCAGAGAAAAAGGATCCAAACTGGACTCGGGAGGATATATTAGTGTTGTTAGATGAATCAAAACAAAAGAAAACAGATGCTGGAAAGTAAAAATAGGATGGAAATGTTTTGTCCAATCTGAGGCAGCGAATAGAACAAGACTTGGTAGATTTATTTTTACATGGATGGATCCCTGAAGGGTCTACGAGGCTACCAAGAACTGAGCTGGTGTTTGTGGTCTTTTCTGGTCGGATAGTCAAAAGTCAAAAATACAAAAGTCTCAATCACATTTTTATTATATTATGCTCCTGATCCTTTATTCTTATGTATCTACCTATGTAAAGTACTTTTCATGTGGCCAGGGGACCGTTGGTCATGGATCTTTAGCGGGCTAAAGTACATTTTTGGTGGCTCGAATGAACAACACAGAAAAGGCAATTAAGCGCAACTTAAAGGTCCCATATAATCGGATTAATCAGTCAGCCAGTTGACCGAAAACCAATCTGCAACAACTTTAATGACTCCTTTTAGTATTTCAACCTTTATTTCCTTTCATATCTTCAACTTTAGTGAAGAAATCTACTGTTGCACATCTATTCTGATAATTGATTCATTGTTTTGATCGTGTTTTCTTAAAGCACAAAATATCCTAAATTCTCTTTCCAGCTTCTCAGAGGATCCAAATATTTTTTTTCTCAACTTTGACGAGCTTTAAAAACAACTTCTCATTAAGTAGCACAAGTAAGTGATTACATTTGGATCAGTGAATATTTCTGCTCATTTTCTTCTATCGTAGTAAACTGAATATTTTCTGAGTAATGAAAACACTTGTTCCAAAGCACAACCCGTCTAGCTGTGTTTAGAGGTGCTACAGTTTGACCACATCCCAACTGTTGTTCCTCCGCTACTTCAATTGTGTGAAGTCAATAAAACCTTAGTTCAGTAGATTCTTAAGTATTTTTCTTCTTTAGGGAATTACTAAGGCAAATGTAGTCTTTTTTAAACTAACTACTTTAAGAGCAACTTCCCCAAATCCCTAAAAATATTCAAACAGACCTGTTGTCCTTTACGTTGGTGGAGTACGAGGTGATCTCACAGATATTTAACAGATATTTGATGTCTTTTAAGCAGCTTTAAAGCTGAAGTATTCCAGATTGAAGCAAATATAATTTAAAAAAAAAAAGTTATTTTTATAAAACGGTCGCTATATCGTGACAGTAGTACATGAAACAGGTTACATGAAAGAAAATCATGTTCCTCGGTGTCCTCCGGTGTCCTCCGGTGTCCTCCGGTGTCCTCTGGTGCTCCCAACGGCATCTGCAAGATTTCACAGACTGGAGGAAAACTAACAGTAAGAGCTGATCTGAGGTCTGCTGTCCAGCTGCCGTCTATGAGAGCCAGCTGTCAATCACTTGCGAACTCCGATCAAACGGTCAAACTAGGCAGCGCTGATCAAATATGAATCAATATTCTGTTACGTTAATGCCTATTTCTCTCCTCAGATGTTCTCAGAATCATCTTGTAGTGTACTGTTTAGCTGTAAAATAAGAAAGTTTGTGAAATCATGAAATCTGGTTGAAGGAACGCCAAGTTCCGGTCACATGACCACATGGAGCATAGCCAATAGGAACGCTCTCTCAATGAAATGACCTGTGATTGGTCATTTCATTGGCCTCCATGAGGAGGAGCAGAAGTCTAGTTATCTCTCAGAATACTTGAATTACAATATGCTGAAAGGTTATTACGGTATTTTTGCCCAATGAAGCCAAAAATATACTGCCTACTGCGGCTTTAAATGTCTTTTTTTTTTCTGGAAAAAGTCAAAGAACTGTCGCTGCAGGAACATTATAGACTAAAACCAATCACACCCATCACTCCCATCACTCCCATCACTCCCATCATTCCATTGTTGTGGTCTGAGTGACGGCCCACGCCGGCGGGCCGCGGTGCGTCTGGTTCTTTGAGTCTGCGACGCCTCCGTCTCCTCTGTGGAAGGTCACGGAGGTCGACATCACATTACATCACCCCCGGATGATAATAAAGAGCACTAAACGTCACGCGCTGCTTCGCCAATAAATAACGTTGAGGCTTCGACCTGGAGGTGATGATGATCACGACGTGGGAGGTCAGAGGAGGAAGACTTCTCTTAGAAGGGAAGAGGCACTTTATCCACTGATTAATACTGATTCATGTATTTATTATGTGAAAAACACCAGATTTCATTCAGATTTCCTCAAATCTGAGTTATAAAACAATTTAAAGGTCATATAAAGGTCAACCCAACCAGGCATGACACTTTCTATAATATTCTAATATTTTGTAGAATTGCTATTTTTTCTGTCAGTCACAATAACTTTTAAATTATATATAGAAATAAAAATGTAATTTATATACGTATACAAAAATAAAGATATAGATAAAATAAAATATAAAAATGTTTATTTTATTTTTCATGTTTTATTTATTTATTTACTTTTCTTGTTTTTGCTTTTTTATCCTTAATATTTTCTGTTTTTATTCCTGTTAATTTCGGTATTTCTTTATTTTTTATCTAATTTACTATGATTTTTACTTTTTCACTATGAAATATGTAACCATTGTAGGAATGATATAAGGATGAACAACATCATATGTAAGCAAATGTAAATGATTTTTATTATTATTATTTTAACTCCTGTTCTCCTGCAATAAAGTATTAAAAAAATAAAATAAAATAACATAAAATATAAAAACATTTAAATATTTATTTTTATTTTTCATATTTTTTTAATCTTATTTTCTAATTTACTATCATTTTTATTTTTTCATTTATTATTATTATTATTATTATTATTATTATTTTTATGTTGTTTTTATTATTATTATTAATATTTTAACTCCTGCACTCCTGCAATAAACTATAAAAAAAATAGAATAACTCAAACTAGATTGAACTTGAAATGTTTTAGGTTTTTTCTTGAAAAATCACAAACGACTAATAATCAAAACAGTTTTTTTTGTTAAGTTTCTGTCAAAGTGAGTTTTTTAGCTCAACATGTGAAACATGTACCGGAGCAGAGCAAGTTTTTCCTAAGAAGTGCAGTACCCCCCACCACCCTCCTCCCTCCCCGTCCCTGTTCTAGTTTGGATCCGGTCCCGGGTCCAGAGACTCAGTAGATGGAGGGATATATCGGCGGTGTCGTGGGGACGGCGGCGGTGTTAAGCCGTGATGAGCTGTCAGGTCGACGCCTCTGTGCGTCTAATCCTGCCATCCCTCTCAAATCTCATCTCATCCACAGATCTGCAGCGTGGCTCCAGGCAGCGCTGCTTTAATACTGATAATGCCTTCCTAGTTTGTGGGGAATATAATCTTTGGAAATCCCCTTAATCAAAGCAGCGGTGACACAAACATCGGCTGGAAAACGGCCGAGTTAAGACTTAATATTCTGCACAGAGTCGGTTCACGTGTGACGGTGAAGGCTACAGTTTATTTCTACTGAGGAGGCGAAAGTCTTTATGGACTCGCTGTGAACACATCAAGGTATCTGTGAGCATCACTATGATTAAGATGCTTCAATTAACATCCTAATATTATGTTTATATATCAGTTTGGATGGAGTTAATAAAGCTATCTGCTCCTCCTGGGAATCATTAGTGCAGCCTGAAGCTCATTTAAATGAAGAATAAATCTTCTGAACTAATGTAAACATAGTTGTGATTCTACAGCTGAAATAAAAGAACATTTTATATATTTATTATGTTATTGTCGCCAAAAATCTTGAGAATTATTGTAAATTTCGATGTTATTTCACAGCAGAACATTTAGTTATCTGTACCCGAACATCCTAGTTAATTCTCAACCTTGAAACTCAAGGTCCACTTGCTGCCTTTATCTGGAGCTTTCAGTCACACGCAGAGCTGAAACAGTTATACTCAATTTGACAGAAGCTGTTTTGATAATTAATTAATAATTCATTTGATAATTATTTTATTTTTTGTAAACTTAATTGCAGGAGTTATAATAATAATAATAATAATAATAATAATAATAATAATAATAATAATAATAATTTATATTCAAAAAAAGTAGACAAAAAATTATAGTAAATTAGAAAGAAAACAAAACAAATAAAGAAAATAACAGGAATAAAAACAAAGAAAAGATTAATGATAAATAAGCAAATCAACATAAATCCAAAAAAGTAAATAAAATAAGATAAAATATGAAAAATAAACATATTTTTTTTAACTTTGTGATATTTTATTTATTTATTTCTTAAGTTATGTGCTCCAGCTGGTGGGCGGTGCTTGGTATTTCGTCATTTCCTCATTTTACTTTCTATAATATTCTAATATTTTGTAGAATTCAGAAATCAGTCACAATAACTTTTACATTATATGTATAAATATAAAAATGTAATATATAACTTATACAAAAATGAAGATATAGATAAAGTAAAATCTAAACAAATAAAATAAATGTTTATTTTATTTTTCAGGTTTTATTTATCTATTTACTTTTCTTGTTTTAGTTTTGCTTTTTTTATCCTTAATATTTTCTTTGCTAAAAAAGCCAAACAAAATAAATAAAAAAGTAAATAAATAAAATAAGATAAAATATGAAATATATACATATATATATATGTATATATATATTTAACTTTTTAATATTTTATTTATTTATTTCTTAGTTAAGTTATGTGCTCTGGCTGGTGGGCGGTGCTTGGTATTTCCTCAACAAGTCTCAACATGGCTGCCGGGTCACAAGCGAGCTAGCAAGCGTTTGTGTTCCCCGGATCGAACAGAACTGTATGTGAAACCAATCCAAACACACATTAAATAACAAGAACAAAGAACAGGTTTTCTTGCGGTGGCCTTTCTAAAATGAGTAGTGGGGAAAGTTATTATATTCTGTTGTGATCAAGAAGTTGATAAGCTAGCGGCTAGCTAGTTGAAAAGTTGTCTACTTCCACTTTAATGATTGAAATACCGCAGCAGGTAGCTACTGTATACGGGTCACGTGTGTCTAAGACCTACAGTCAGATCTGACAGGCTTGTGTGGTATCTCTATGGCGTTCCCAGTGCTAAAGCTTCAGTACGCAGTATATTTTTGGCATCATTGGGCAAAAATCCCATAATAACCTTTCAGCATATCGTAATTCAAGTGTTCTGAGAGAAAACTAGACTTCTGCTCCTCCTCATGGCTCTGTTATCAGGCTTTAGAAAATCTAGCCCGTGACGGGAGACTTTGACCAATCACAGGTCATTTCATTGAGAGAACGATCCTATTGGCCGTGCCCCGGTCATGTGACCAGAACTTGGCATTCCTTCAACCAGATTTCACAATGGCGGCGGCATCACAAACGTTCTCATTTTACAGCTAAACCGTGCACTACAAGATGATTCTGAGAGCATCTGAGGAGAGAAATAGACATTACAGTAACAGAATATTGATTCATATTTGATCAGCGCTGCCTAGTTTGACCGTTCGGTTGGAGTTTGCGAGTGATTGACAGCCGGCTCTCATAAACGGCAGTTGGATAGCAGACCTCAGATCAGCTCTTACTGCTTGTTTTTTCTAATTTACTATAGTTTTTACTTTTTCACTATAAAATATATAAAGATTGTAGAAATGATATAAGGATGAACAACATCATATGTAAGCAAATGTAAATTATTATTAGGGCCCGAGCACGAAAGTGCCAGGACCCCAACGGTGTCCTGGCACGAAGTGCGAGGAAACCTCTTGTTTTTCTAAAGATTATTATTATTCTTTTTCTGCTACCGCGACTCGTTTTTGACGACCTTAGCCATTCCCAAAACTCACCAAAATTGGAAATTGCGTCAGAAGTGGCGAAAATCGCAATATTCTGTATTGATTGGGCGCGGGTGCACCAGTGGGCTCGGTAGCGCCCCCTAATAATGGCAGGTTGCCAAAAAAAGTTACTTCGATCTTCACGAAATTCAAGTATGTCATTGCTCACA
>CAKAOI010051924.1:36480-50426 GCA_916701655.1 Sebastiscus albofasciatus
ATGCTAAATTGCGAAGCTTTTGTGTTTATGCAAAACGGCGTTCTTGTGGCGGCTCTGCGAACTTTGATGTTTCGCCACAACACACGAAGCTGTTATAACTTGACTTTACATAGTCCGATCTGCCCCAAATTTCACGAGCTGGATAAGAGTCCCGGCCTGAAGACATATGCGTGCCATTATGAGTGAAAGTCATAGCGCCCCCTACAGGAAACAGGAAGTTGTTGTAAATTGACAATACATTGTCCGATCTTCCCCAAATTTGACACATTTTATAAGAGTCCAGACCTGAAGACATATATGTGGTATTATGCGTGATAGTCATAGCGCCCCCTACAGGAAACAGGAAGTTGTTGTAAATTGACTATACATTGTCCAATCATCCCCAAAATTGACATGATTTATAAGAGTCCCGGCCTGTGTGCAGTTTCCGACTTTCACGGGAATGGACGTCAGCGGATACCCCAACGTGCGCGTTCCCCAGACGTGCGCGTTCCCCAAACGTGCCCGCGGGGGCGAGGGCCCGTTCATCGCTGCTTGCAGCTTTAATTATTATTGTTATTATTATTATTATCATAATTTTAACTCCTGCAATAAAGTATAACAAATAAAATAATAATGATAATAATAATATAATAAATAATAAAATCACAAATACTTAATTTTATTTTTCATATTTCTAAAAATAACTATATAAATAGATTATTATTTTTTTTATTATTATTATTATCATTATTATTATTTTAACTCCTGTTAAAGTATAAAAAGATAAAACAAAATATAAAAAATAAAAAAGGTTTATTTTAATTCTTCATATTTTATTTATTTATTTACTTTTCTTGTTTTTTAGTTTTGCTTTTTATCCTTAATCTTTTCTTTGTTTTTATTCCTGTTATTTTCTTTATTTTTGTCTAATTTACTATCTTTATTTTTTCATTTATAATATTATTATTATTATTATTATTATTATTTAACTCCTGGAGGACACAGAGGCACATGATTTTTTCAGGTTACCTGTTTCATATACTACTGTCACGATATAGTGACCGTTTTATAAAAAATAACTTCTTTCTTGATCCTATTTGCTTCAGTCTCTCCTAGTTCAGCTTTAACCGCCATGTTGAAACGGTGTTTTGCCCTCCAGGCTCTCTCAGTTACGTGACTGAAAACTATGAACAGTGGGAAGATAAAATGGACCTGAAACCACTTTTAAAGCTGCTTATTTTACATGTTCAGGATAATAAAACACATTAATCACGTCGTGTTTCCTTGTAGCTGAGATATAATCCGACGCTCTGAACCCGTCGTCTCTCTATAGGTGTGTATAGCGACGGAGGAATTAGTTTCATTTGATGTGTTAAGATAATGAAAAGACATCCTCCTCCTCCCTGTTAGCTCATTACAGCTCAGCTCTCCGTTCAGACATTAAGTGAAGAAGTGAAAGCTCAGAGAACAGAGACGGAGAGATGTGAGTCTGTGAGTCACTCACCTAAAAATATCACCCATAATCCTCCTGTTCTCTGTTCTGACCCTGTGAGTCAGAGCTGCAGCTGGAGGCCGCTGCCGTTCAGGGAGGACGACCAGGTGATGTACCCAGAGAGGAGGAGGTTGGTCTGGGGGAGAGATCAGAGCTCACTGGGGCAGGTTACTGGTCATACTGGTCATACTGGACACCTGGAAGAGACTCAATATCTCCTGGGATACTTCACAGGCCTTCCTGAAGCCCTGGAATATATATAAATCCATATATTTTATCTTGTACCCACAAGATATGAGACCCCTGTGTTGAGTTATCTATATTTTGATCTCACAGGCACATTATCATAACCTGTATGCATGAGATATAAATCTAATATGTTGCTCTCATAAGTTAATAACTGAACAAGATAATAAGTTGATCTCGTGCACTCGAGATCATAAAGTGCTCAAACTGGATATTAATCGTTATTACCTTCTGCAGATTTGAATTTGTGCAAACGAGATGAAGCTCAAATATCTTGCGTTCATGTGCAAAAAATATTTGAGCTTTATCTTGTGCACACAATTATCTTGCATGAACAAAATGTTCTTTTTTACTCGTTATATTTTGATATATATCTTGCAGGTACATTATCATAACCTGTATGGCCAACATATAAATCTAATATCGTGCATGCCAGTTATTATATGTGAATATAGGGATGTCAGGAGAGACGACTTCGGTACCAAGTCGATGCCAAAGTTCTGAAACTGTGACTCTCAGTAATAGCACACAGATCTGGATAGTCAGCTTGTTTAGGTTGCATTCGTGATGTTTGGTGGTTAATTTCTGTGCTGTCGCACGCCGCCGTTCTTCCGTTGCCAAACTGCTAGAGCACACTTTTGTATGTCGTCATCGTTTGCAACCTGTCAACTGGGTCTATTGAGGTTCAACACCCTTCAGTGATTATTTATTCAGATGTTTGGCCTCAAACAAATAAGAAAGATAACTCCAGGTGAAGTGAAATCCAGATTTGTTTTAGTTTATTTTCACTTATTTTAATCAGCTGGTGTCTGACAGGGAAGGATTCACCTGCTGCAGAGAGGAGGAGGAGGAGGAGGAGGAAGAGGATGATGATGGTCATGGTGATAGCGTCTGCAGAAATAATAGTGGAAATGATCTGATTTTTCCTCTCTGTTGTATTTTCTGTGAAGAGGACCAAACAGGAGTCGTTGCTGTGTGTTAATGGAGTGTGTATGGGATGTTGAATGACTGTTATAAACAGCAGCAACAGCAGCAGCTCAGTGTGTCTGGTGTCTTATCGGTGGCGAGCAGCAGCAGCAGCAGCAGCAGCAGCAGCAGCAGCAGCAGCAGCAGCAGCAGCAGCAGCAGTATCTCTGTAGCTGCATGTCGACGGTGATTTGTTGAGCCTCTCGTCTCTCTGCTGCAGCCAGAAGATGGCATGGTTCGTATGCAGTCTCCTCTCAGCCTGCCTCTCTATTAATAGACCTCCATGCTTTAAATGAGCAGGAGTGAGTCTGTAAATAAACTGTGTACGAGGCCGGGCCTCGCCTCTCCTCGCCTCGCCTCTCCTCGCCTCGCCTCGCCAAACAAACCCAGAGCAAAGTGACGGTTTCTAGTGATGATGGAGATCCAGCCTGAACAGGGCTTTCCTCTCCTGTCCTCTACCAGGAGGATGTTTCTGACTGATGTTTTTTTGGCTGCAGGGCGCCACCGTTGACCGTTTTTATCAGTACGCCGGCGTCAGGACAGCAGCAACGCCACGCTGTGACAGGATGAAGAGCTGAATTAAAAAGCAGCCGAGCAGAGAGAGAGGAAGAATAATATGTTTGCTTCATCACGTCTCTCCTAAAATGTGCCGTGCCAAGTTGCCTGGTAACTAACGTGACTTAAGAATCATAATTCAACAAAAGCAGCCAGAGAGAGTCTTTGAATCTCCATAATCAAGGCCTCCAAAAATGTCCTTGAAAGCAGCATCGTGCAGCGTTTGACTCACAGGTTCTGTGTTGCCTTCAGGGTCACAGTCAGTCAGGGTTGATGTTAGAGGACTTTGTGAAGTTTGTTTTGATGAGAATTTGTTGATTAAGTTCCCAAAAAGTGCTTGAATGGAGTTACATGCTGCTGTGTTTCATTTAGGTTGATATAAATTAGTTTTTTGCAGATTTTCAGACACATTTACTCTTAAAACACTTCACAGAATCATATTATAACAAAATAAGATACAGAAACAAACTGAGTCTGAACAGTGTAGCCACACGCGAGCACGCATGGGACACCGACCCTCAATGACTTATACGTGTAAGAAGTTACAAACAGTCCCTTTAAGGCTTTTCATTATCGATTCATTGTTTGGTATAAAAAGAAAATAGTCCGTTCCAGTTTCTCAAAGTCCAAGGTGTCTTTAAATGTCTTGTTTTCCAAAGAAATTCAGTTTAATATGATATAAAACAGAGAAAAGAAGGAAATCTCCATCATTTTTGCGTGAAAAATGACTTTAACGATTAGTCGATTATGGAAGTAGTTGTGATTATTTTTCTGTCGACTAATTGTTGCACTAAAGTTTTCAATCAGAGGTGGTTCACCTTGAAAAGTCTCGATCCGTCTAACGGTGAATAAACCTGCACTGCTGGATCTGTTGAAGAAGAAGAAAACTCTTTTTAACCTTTGAGACAGGTTTAGTGAGACAGGAGCTGCTAATGTTGATGAATGTGAACACTTGATGAAGTTTGTATTTGGTTAAATGGCTGCTGAGGGGTAACCTTGAGATGAAGGGGGGGCTCGCTGTCCGCTCCGTTTAAGAATGAAACATGAGATTTATTCATGTCTGACCAGGATTTATCATCTAAACAGTTCATCAGAACCAGCTAAATAAAACCTGAATCATTCGTGTTCGTTGGGGTTAAATTTAGCCGTGTGCAGGGGGGGCCGTCCTTGTGCTGCCAGTCAGACGCTAACAAAGAGCGCCGCATAATAAATGGCACTTTAATTTGTTTTTCCTCGACAAGGTCGCCGTGAGTGATGGGTGAAAGGCGGCAGCGGGATATAGTGCTGGGGAGAAGAGGGGGGGAACGCGAGGATAAAAGCCTCAATTTAACATGTTCCTAGTGGCTAAAAACTACAAGGTACTTCTGCATGGAGAGGCCACTTCTCCGATTATGTCTGACTGCATGTGAATGCATCATAACAAGAGGAAGGGGGGGTGTTGAGGGAAAGGTGTAAGACAAGAAGGACCTACTTGTGAGATGCTTTGTTGTCTCCATGGCAACAGGCAGATAAGGGTTATGGGTGCTGTAGTAATAAGAGCAATCTGACACGCCAGACTTCAGCTAATAAAAGCAGGATTTAGCAGAAATGTAGTTTCCTGTAGTTTTTAAGAGTTGGGAGCTGGTATGGGTCACAGGATTGTGGGAATCATGGTCAAAAACTATAGAAGCAAAGAGATGAAACTCACGTGTTTTTTTGACAACAGCCGCTGCCGCCATTTTGGACTGAAAACGCTTATTACATCTATAATATAACATTTCAGTAGAATCTGACAATAGAATAGAAATAATTCAGATTTACCTTTGTACGGCTCTTTGTAGGCGGACGTTTTACTGGCGTCTGGTAGTCGCTTTCAGTCCAAAATGGCGGAAGCGTAGCTCTGCTGCTAGGCGCTGATGTTGCAATGGAACGAACAATTGACTTTCACTTCCTAGCGATATAAGTTCTTTGTCACAGTGTCTTAATACGCTATATCGCCATAAGGTTTTGTTTCGTAAGTTGTATTTTTTCTTGACGAATGTCACGTTACTTGTTGACGTTTGTGACGTGTTTTCTGTAGTTGTTTCTGCACATATTTTACTTAGTTTAAATACTTATTTTGAGCCCAACCATGACGTTTTCTCTTACCCTAAATAAGTGTGTTTCTTGCCTGAACCTGACTGCAAACCTAATTTTATTTATTAATATATACAGTAAACTATTCCTCATTTTGTTGCTGTTGTCACTGCATTAAAAAATGCTAAAAAACAGATGATGAAGAGAGCAGGCGGCCATGTTTTCAAGGTGTTTTTGAAGTAAAGAACAGCTCTTATCTGCTCCAGAGGTCACTTCCTGATAAGCACTTTATTAGGTTGCTTTTTCTCACCGTTTGGCCTCGAGACCGTCTGACTCAGTATATCTGTGAGACTGATTTAACCTGCGACCAGACGGCGGTGATGCGTCCTCGCTGCCCTCTGACATACATTGTGTTTACACGTATCCTGTCAGGGACGCCAGCTGCTTTGTTAGCACGCGTATGGAAATCTAAACGAGCTGCTGCTGCAGAAGAAGAAGAAGAAGAAGAAGAAGAAGAAGAATCGCTGCACTCTGCACAATGAGTTTCATTTTAAAGGCTGACGTTTCAGCTACCTCTGTAAATGTATTCAAATTAATTTCCCATTATTTCCTCGCTTATCGGAGGCCGCAGAGACGTAAACAAAGATGCGGACAAACGCTGAAAAGCAATTAAAAATAAATGGGGTTTGGACAGAAGTGCCCCAGAGAAAGAGATAAAGGCAGGAACAGTATGGAGGCCGCTCGCTGCTGCTGCTGCACTTTATTTGTTTATTTTGGTCACAACGGTTGTCGCTGCTGCTGCTGCTGCTGCTGTGCAGTTTTTGGGCGCCGTCCTGGGGCGCCATCACACTAAACGGCTAAATTAACCCAATTATTTGGAGCGAGCTGAAGTGGCGCTGCTGCCTGCGGGCGCTGTGTTCTTTCTGTATATCCATACAGTGTCTCCACAGCTACCAGTGTGAGTTCACTGTTATTCAGCGGTCAGCTGAATCTGGAGGAGAAGGAGCACTGATTACTGTGCGGCTTCGCTTAATGAAAAATAATGACTCGCTCGCCACAGAGTTTTTCTATTTAGCGTTAAAACTACCTGAGCTTCCTGTCAAAGAAAAGCCTCGGCACAGTTTGTTCTGCCCTTCAGAGGAAGAGGCAACAATAGGGGCTTTAAATCACGGCTCGTTTCCGTAGCAACACGCCAAATATAACAAGGCTTCTGCTGGCGTAAAAATAAAGACAGAGGGATGCAGACGCTGACAGAAGCAGGCCTCTCTCTGATGCTATTCAGATGAATGCTAACGCCTGCAGCTCTGACGCTGCTACCATCACGTTCTATTACCCAAACTAACGTGATGCTCGCTTTATTCTCCCGCCTTTTATCAGCTCGGTAAACGTCGACCTCTGCTGGGGTTCACAGCCCAGAGCTGTGTGGACGTTTAATGCTCCACAAAAAGACTGATTTACTATCACACTTCCTTAACTTAAGACACAGAAACAGACAAAGTCAAAGCAGCTTTTAGTCCCAAACACACTGCATCCTACATTTCCCATAATGCAATGTGATAGCATCTCTTAGTTAGACCCTCCCTGCCTAGTAAACACTCCAAAATTGTGAATGAAATTAAGTGGAAGAATTTATAGGGGGGATTATTTTCTCCAAAATCAAACAAGGCCCAGTAGAAATTGAACGGGGTTTTATTATAACTATTATGAATTATTAACACTAAATAACTAGAGAACAAGCTGCAGAGGAGGTGGGTTTGTCATATTAATCTTTTTAATGTATAAATAAACGTGAGTCATTGTGACAGGGTGAGGGAATAGAAGAAGAAGAGTCACACGTAGACATTTCATTTGCCTTATGTGATGGTTAAGAAGTATTCTAATGAGATAGAACTCCTTAACGTGTACTAGGGCTGTCAACATTTGCCAAAAAATGATATTTAGACATTTGTTCTAAAAGAAAAGCACGTTGGTTTGATTCATTCAAATATGTATTTTTGCACATTGTGTCCGTGACATTGTGTCCTAACTTGCCGCGAGCGATGCAGCACAGCTGCAGTCGGAGTCTGGAGGTCTGAGAGATGAGATATAAACAGTATAGAGAGCAGTATAAATACAGTATATTTATGAACATATAACGTTTTTATATCTATTTGGAATTTACAGAAGACCTGAAAGCACAAAGCAACGAAGGAGATTATCAAACACTGAAATAAAAAAGAAAATGATGCTTAAAAATCCGCTTTCCTCTCTGAGTGAGTAGTAACGGTGTCTTTCTTTAACTGAGACTCTGAGTGAGTAGTAACGGTGTCTTTCTTTAACTGAGACTCTGAGTGAGTAGTAACGGTGTCTTTCTTTAACTGAGACTCTGAGTGAGTAGTAACGGTGTCTTTCTTTAACTGAGATGACAGCGTCCTGGTCAACGCTGATGTTCGGTTCATCCTGTAATAGATTCTGTGTCTGTCCTCTCACATGTGCAGCAGCAGCAGCAGCAGACACAAAAGACAATTTCATTTACCTGCGTATAATGAAAAGGCACTTTGCTGTGTGATAGCATGGAGACGGAGTGAGGACGCTCACAAACCGATGACGGTGAGAGTCGTCTAACCGAGAGGCCGCGGCACGTCTGCAGCTGCACAAACTCAATCATTTTCTCCACGGTGACCCGTTAGAGACCAGCCAGCAGCACGCCCTCGCTACATTACCCTCAACGCTAAACGGGGGAAGTCAGTCTTAGCAGAAAACTAGCTAGAAAGATATTTTAAAATCCCTCCTTCTCTTTATAAACTGCTGCTGAGGTGGACAGCCTCTTTCTAGCTTTAAATATGTGATAAGATCTTTGTTCAGACGCTTCCTGTCTCTGAAGAGCTGCCATGTAAAGTTAAAAGGTAATAAAAGCCCAACACGTGGCACGTTGTTTTGTTGTTTGTCCAGTAAGATGAAGGAAAAGTTCATCACGGTCCTAAACCAAGCCAGTGCTTTATCGTTGCATCATCTTTGTTAGGACTTGAAATAGAGACCGGCTGGAAATAATAACATGAACATGATTTGTTGATATGTTTTTAAGGTGGTCAGATGGTGTGCTGACGTTGTTAGATTTCTTAAGTCTATTAGTTGTTTATTTATGCTTTTTTCATGCTGAATGACTTATTTCTAAGAAACTTATGAGCTCATCTCTGGTAAACACCAGATTTAAAGGGGACATATCATGCTCATCTTCAGGTTCATACTTGTATTTTGGGTTTCTACCAGAACATGTTTACATGCTTTAATGTTCAAAAAACACATTATTTTTCTCATACTCTCTGCCTGAATGTACCTGTATTCACGCTCTGTCTAAAACATCCCAATTTAGCGCATTTCAACGGAATAGCGTTGCTAGGAAACAGCTTGGTCCATGTTCACATCCTATCAGCTGATATCATTCACATACACTGCAACAGGAAACAAACTGGGACACAGTTAGTATGTTTACATTCAAAACTGTGAAATGGTCTAAATATTGTAGATTTGTGACATCACAAAGGGACAGAAATCCTGACGGCTTGTTTCAAACGCACAGTTTCTGAATACGGACTGTGTGTATTTCTCCATGGATTAAGTGTTTTGATACTTTCACAGTATTTATATATCACTTAAACCTGCTTTATAATATAAAAGACATGAAAAACTCACGTTTTACAATATGGGACCTTTAAAGTGGTGCTTTTGTGTGATTCTTTGTGGGGAAACTTTAAAGTTTTACAGATTTGTTGATAAAATCAACTAATCGATTAGTAGACAAAATTGCACGAGTTAGTCGACTAATGCCGACCTCACACCAAACGACATTTCAGTGATTTCACCGTCGTAGACATATTTTCCAATGTCGGAATAAAATCAGGAGAGTTCTTCCAGAGTTGTGGAGAGTTGTGGCTAAAAACTCTGCGACTTGAGATGTGAGAGGGAGTCAGACTTCAGTCTTTTCAAAGTCTCCCAGTGTATGGTAGACTTAAGAATTTCTTTGGTCGAGGACAGTCCTACTGTAAAGGATTAGTAAGTTATTTATGAACCATGATGAATAAATAAAGCCTTTAGTTTCATCTTATGTTCCCTCTGTATTATAAACTGGTACCAGAACCTGAAGCAGCAGCTGTTGTTGGAGAATCCTGTTTGGTGAAAAACCACCACTGCTGGAGAGAAAGAGATGCTTTTTGTCTAGAAAGTGACAGAACAGCTGGTAAACGGAGCTTCCCAGAGCTTCTCTTAATTAACATGTAGAAACAGTATCTGCAGGCGTCCTCAGTTGATGCTCCAGCAGTCGTTCTCACTGCAGCTAAGTGGCTGTTCCTCCTGCTGGAGCTGTGAATATGTGAGAACCACCTCTAATTGAACGCCGACATGTCGGAGCATGTTTCAGCCTTGCGCTGCCGTCAGCTGCTGTCACACCGGGGACCGGGCCTCCTCACACCTCCTCCTGCTCTGGCCTCACCTCCAGCTCTCTGTGATTGGCTTCTCCAGCCACTGTCCTAAATTCAGGACGTAAACAAACATAAAACTGTTGACGACCTGGCAACAATATTTCTCTTCTGCGGCCAAAACAATAAACATTTTTAGAACAGAAATACGTCCCCATGTCTTTTCCCAGCACTTTGGTATATCCTAAATATCTGCCTCAGATGATCCACTGACATTTCTTTGGACCTCTTTTCTCTAGCGCCAGCATTCGGCCAAAATGTCCACTTGACCAACATTTTTTATTGAAATATTTCAATACTGAAGTTCTGGATTTCTATGAAATCTGCTGTGAATATTTATGGGCCCCTGAGGATTAATCTTTGAGACTCTAGTGACCTCTTTTCTTTTCTTTTACCGCCACCATTGGGACACAATTTCTACTTGTACATGAGAAAAAACAACTAATGGTCAGATTGCTATGAATTTTACTCAGAACATTAATATTCCCCAGAGGATGAATCCTTTTTGGGGTCTCTATGCGACCTCCTGGACCTCTCCTCTAGCGCCACCACCAGGGCAACACTTCCACTTGACATTTTGGTCTGTGATGAGATATTCATCGCTGTACTTCCATGAAATCTGCTGCGGATATTCATGATCCCCAGAGGATGGATCTGAATGATATGCTTTTCCTCTTGCACCACAACTAAGCTAAAAATCTACTTTTTCTACTGCACATTGACCTAAGTTTAACTGAACACATTCATGATCCCCAGAAGATGGATCTTAATGATTTACTTTTTCTCTTGCTCCACAATTAAGCTAAAAAAAAAATACTTCTACTGTATTTCCACACTAAAAAAAAGAAATCTAAAGGTCAGATTGCCATAAATGTAGCTGAACACATTCATGATCCCCAGAGGATGAATCCTTTATATTGTGGACACTATTAACTTTCCTCAAGATAATCAACATTGCACACAAGATATCATAATCTCTAAAAAGATGATTGTGGTGGAATTATCTGAGTACATTCGATCTCATGAGAGGATAAACCTCGTCATTCGTGACTTTTTAAACATTTATTTCAAGATGACCTCGCTTCCTGTGTCCTCATATCTGAAGTTATTATTTCTGTATTCAGCCATGATGGATTTTAATTGAATTATCTTTGACCTTTTGACCGTGACCTTCAAACGTGATCACCTTGAGAAGTTCCTCTCCTCTTCTGGCAGCTGCCTCCTGTTGATTAACTCACCAAAGACACATTTCCCAGACATTTGGCGGGTGTTAAATTTAGGATCGGACGGGAGAGTTGTTGGGAGGATGGCGGCAGAGGCAGCTGGGCAGGTGGCCGCCGTTTCCCACGAGGCTCCACGCTCGCAGCTTTGAGAGATGAAGCCCGTCAGAGTTAGCCAAACAGCGCTAATGCTCTCCCCAGAAAGCCTCCCCGTCCAAATGCTAACAAGAAAGCAAAAGCCGGCTGTGTTTGTGTGCTTTTTGAACAGATGCTCTGGCTGTAAATATGGAGGGGGGTGGGGGGGCGCCATTTGTTTTCATTTTGTTGCATTCAGGGGAAGGCGGAGGATTATAGTGAGAGAGGAAACATCATTCAGTCCTTTTTCTGCTGATTTTTAATTTGTGCTCTGCAAAACAAATATTTGTCCTTCCTTCCTGAAACACAAACAAGCAGTGTGACGGAGTTTAATAGAGAAATTGTGCTTAAAATGACCTCCAAGTTTTTGTGATCTCCATCTGCTGAAGCATAAACTAAAGGCAGCATGAATCACCTTGCCTTCATCCAATCAGCAGCTCCCTGTGTAGACTTCTATAACCCTGTTGTGCACTTTTAAATATATTTTCAATTGTTGTGGAACGCCCAAACCCAAGATATGTCTTGCATTTTTTAATTTGTTGTTCACGTCCAATGTGAAACTAAGTGTCGCATTTTTTGTTTTGTTTTGTTTCAATTTACGTTAACCACGTGTTTAATAATTGTTTAAATGCAGCTCTCAGGTGTCAGTCATTTCAGAGATTGGACTACAAATACATTCAAAATATTTAGTTAAAATTGGTTTAATTGACAGTTTCATGAACAGTAAGTAAGTCATAACTTCATAAGCAAGTTCCAAAACTGAAGAAGAACTTGGCAGTCATTTGTCTTTAGTTTTTTAATTCTTTTTTTTTTTTTAAATGGGGAACTGGTGTTTCTGTTATTTTGAGATGTAGTTGTTGTCGTCGTTGTTGTTGTCCTCTTGTTGTCATCGTCTTTGTCATAGTCTTTCTTGTTGTTGTCATTGTCTTTGTTTTCGTCTTTGTCGTTGTCATCGTCTTTTTCGTTGTCGTCTTGTCGTTGTCATCGTCTTTTTCGTTGTCGTCTTGTCGTTGTCATCGTCTTTGTTTTCATCTTTATCGTCTTTGTCATCGTCGTCGTTGTCATCGCTGTTGTCATCGCCGTTGAAGTTGTCGTTGTTGATGTTGTCGTTTTCGTCGGCGATGTTGTCTTTGTCTGTGTCGTGTTTGTCGTCACTGTCTTGGTCGTCATTGTCGTTGTCGTCATTGTCGTTGTTGTCATTGTTGTAGTCGTCATTGTTGTCGTCATGGTTGTTGTCACTGTTGTTGTCGTGTTTGTGTCTTTGTCTCCTAAAGATCGATTACGTTAATGTGTTAAAGAAATTAGTAGCGTTAACTTTGATAGTCCTGATACAGATGGCTGTAAATTGCTGAATTGTGAAGCATAAACTCGTCTCTCTACAGTAAACACTACTTCCTCCAGTTGTCCAGTATGAATGTAGTTCCTAGGAAACTAAAACGTTTAAAGTTGTGTATTTTAAAAGAAGAAACGGTGTAAATCAAGTGAGGGCGGCCATGTTTTAACCACCTGCCTGGATGACAGACTGTAAAGCTCTACTGCTCCCAGCAGCCTGAAGCCATTCCCCCCCCCACATCCCTCTGCTGTAGTAGAGGTCATCTCCAGTTATTTCTCCTCCTCTGCTGATGAGGACTGAAACGTAGAAACTGAACGATGTGAAACCAGCCAGACGGAGGCAGAGCTGATAGTGAATGAGTCCACATAGTGAAACGTTGGTGATGAAACCAGCCTGATAGTGAATGAGTCCACATAGTGAAACGTTGGTGATGAAACCAGCCTGATAGTGAATGAGTCCACATAGTGAAACGTCAGTGATGAAACCAGCCTGCAGCAGCAGCAGACAGAGGCAGCTCTGATAGTGAATGAGTAGTGAAACGTCAGTGTGGTAAAACGGTGCAGTAATCTCTCTGTGACGCGACGCCGCTCGGCTCCCCAGCGCCACTGATTTGGAAACTATCAGCACTCTGCTTATAAATTTCCCCAGTGGTAAAAGTAATGCATAGCGAATGAATCCTGCTCTATTTATCTATGTGACTGTCCTCTCTCTCTCTGCTGCTGCTGCTGAAGGGAAATAAAGAAATAAAGAAGTAAAGAAGTAAAGCTGCTCCCAGATGTGTCGACATGAATCCATTAGATCACAGATGACAAATAGACGCAGATCTATGGGTCCAGATGTGACGGTGTTTCTGCCTCCAGAGGTTTGACTGATGTTTGTTAGTGTTTGGTAAAGTGCAGGTGAGGAGGAGGAGGAGGAGGAGGCGGAGGCGGAGGAGGAGGAGGACTCACTGCAGCATGAAGTGGATCAGACAGAAAAGTTTGCGGTGTTCAGATGAAAACCAGCTGCTGAGAAAAACCAGAACAGACGTCAGATACTACGTTTTATTGATCACCCTCTGAGTCCTCTACTAATAAGGATTGATAATATTAACGTTTTATTGATCACCCTCTAAGTCCTCTAATAATGTTGACTGATAATATTAATGTGTGTTTTACTTTCTGTTTCTTTCTCAGAACCAGACGTTGTGCAAAGGCCTCAATGAACTTCAGAATGGACAGGTGAGGAAATGTTTCTGTTTATACCATGCTGCCATGGTTACACTTTATTTACAGTATTCAACAGCTACTACTACTCCTACTCCTACTACTACTACTACTACTACTACTCCTACTACTACTCCTACTACTATTACTCCTACTACTCCTACTACTCCTACTACTACTACTACTACTCCTACTATTACTACTCCTACTACTCCTACTACTCCTACTACTACTCCTACTATTACTACTCCTACTACTCCTACTACTCCAACTATTACTACTCCTACTACTCCTACTACTACT
>CAKAOI010051925.1:0-16672 GCA_916701655.1 Sebastiscus albofasciatus
CAACCTCAGCTACCTTCTACTGGTCATCCGGTTCTACTGTTCGTCCGACTCATGTCACTTGCCCAGCTTCCTTGTGCTGGGGGGGGGTGCCTACCCCACCTGGTTGGGTTCTACTGTTCGTCCGACTCATGTCACTTACCCAGCTTGTGCCGGGGGGGGGGGGGTGCCTACCCCACCTGTGAACCAAGCTATAAGGACAGACTGCTGTGAACATAAGTCAATGTCTGGGATTTGAACACATGAGCTCCTGCTCACCAAGCAGTGTTCTAACTCCCTGAGCTAAGCTGCCTGACATCAGATGTGTTGGAGGTCATATTTGACTCTACATTTACAACTGTGACGTCTGACCTCACTGCACCGGATAAAAAATAAGGTTTTAACCACCTTACATTACTGTTGTTTTTTTGGCATATTTGATCTCTTGATAACTTTTTTATGAGGTGCAATGAATTTTGAAGTCAAAAACCCAAACCTTTTTTTATTCTTGCCATTTTTATGGCACATTTATGACTTCTTATATGACAGTATGGAAAAAATGACAAGTCAACTCCAGATGGACCAAACGTTCACACAGGAAACTACTACTACTACTACTACAACAACAACAACAAATACCACTACAACAACTACTACTTTCCAACACCACTAAAAGCACAGCCCAGCCCAGCACAGTATGAGGAAGATGTAGATGAAGTGAAGAAACTCCGGTCCTCACTTTTGGTCCTGAAACTCTTACACTCACCTGGGGAGAAAAGAAGCAAAGGACATCAGTATTTTTTTCGACATGCTATACTATGACTTTTTTAAAATGACATACTATACTAAGACTTTTTTTTATTTTTTTCGACATACTATACTAAGACTTTTTTTTCGACATACTATACTATGACTTTTTTTTCGACATGCTATACTATGACTTTTTTTTCGACATACTATACTATGACTTTTTTTTTTTTTCGACATACTATACTACGATTTTTTAAAAATTACATGCTATACTAAGACTTTTTTTTATTTTTTTCGACATACTATACTAAGACTTTTTTTTCGACATACTATACTATGACTTTTTTTTCGACACACTATACTATGATGTTTTACAATGACATACTATCTTATGACAAAGACTTTATTCATTTACTCGTGGCTCAGGTAGTAAAATGCATTTCTTTAACATCTCTACGTGTCTCTGCAGGACAGATGAGCTGGTCCCTCCTTGTCTCAACACCATCATAGACAGCGACAGGATACTGGTGAGTCCTCTTACTCATAGATTCTAGAAAAGACTACTTGTTTATCATCATAAAGGTCATATGTCATGAAGTCATGTAGCATTATTGCACAGAGCAGAATAGTAATCAATCATTACTATCAAAATATGGATCTATAATTAATAACTCAAAATTATGAATCATAAACCCATGAATTGTCGTAAAATGTGAAGGAGAGTGATGACAGTCAGAAATCAGAATTCACCCTTATATTCAATTAAATTATTTCATTTCGGATAGCACCCAGTTTTGAAAAAAAATAAAACAGGGAAAACTTCAAAATTTCATATTAATCAATTGAGTCTCATAACCTCAGGGTGAACAGGGATTTTAGTTGTTTATATACACACACATCAAGTAACCAAGTTCTTTATAAAATGAAATGTTTATTTGACTAACTACTTGACCGTACTACTAACAGAAAATAGTTGAATAAATGATAAAACTAAAAGGAATAAAATGAATAAAGGATAATTAAAGGAACACAGCTAATACAATGTGCATCAATCAATCAATGCAACTCTTACTGTGTTTTGTTATCAGTTATTTTACTAATATTTGTCAAACAATGAAGACAAACATAAACACAAAGGTGAGTTGTTAGCATCCCTGGTTAGTGATTATTGTTGGTTTGTTTGTAATTGTTTTAGTCTTACCTGTTTGAAGCACGCGCTCAGGTCCTCGTTTCCTCCCAATCAAAGGTCCGACTGACAAACAGGAAGTGGAAGAATCCAATTTAATAAATACCAGAGGGAACCAGACTGTACTAACTGGAGCTGGAGTACAGGGGTGTTTTATTTATTTATTTGCACAATTTGG
Organism: Sebastiscus albofasciatus; assembly: GCA_916701655.1. NCBI lineage: Eukaryota > Metazoa > Chordata > Actinopteri > Perciformes > Sebastidae > Sebastiscus > Sebastiscus albofasciatus. The sequence goes on from CAKAOI010051925.1 coordinate 2,091, forward strand.
ATATAAAATATGTACTATTTAATAAAATAAAAAATAATAAAAAATGACATTATTACTCATCAAAAACAAAACAACAAATGAACGACCAGAAAACACACACACACACACACACACACACACACACACACACACACACACACACACACACACACACACACACACACACACACACACACACACACATATATATATATATATATTTTTTTTTAATTAAAACAAATACATAATTCAAACCCAAATATTGATTTAAAATAAATTATATATATATATATTTAAATCAATATTTTGTTTGAATTATGTCTGTTTTTTAATAATTCTTAATTGTTTGTTGTTAATTTCCAATGCTTAAAAACTGTAAATACATTTAATTGTCTATATATATATGTATATTTATATTTATATATATATTTTAAATCAATATTTTGGTTAGAATTATGTATTTTTTTTTAATAATTATTAAATGTTTCTTGTTAATTTCCAATACTTTAAAACCATAAATATATTTAATTTTATTTATTTGTCTGTAGTTGTCTGTAATTTTAAATGTGCAATAATTGCACATATTCTAATCTTAAATATATGTTTCTCTCAGTTGCACAGATGTGAATTCTGCAGCAGCACAGTGCACAGCAAAGACAGCTTCCTGTCACAAGTGTTTGCAGCCCGTCATAACATTCCCTGGTGAGACTTATACATTCACATGCTTTATGTGCAAGGATTTGAATTGAAACATGCAGAAAAATGCACCTCTAAGACTGTGAAATATTCATCAGACATCTAGTGTGAAGAACATTTTCTGATTTAAGCCCTGCAGAATAAATGAAAAATAAACTTTTTTTGTGTGAAACTAAGGTGCCTTTACTGTTCTGGTAAATTTAAAGCATACCTCTACAATAATAATAAACAAGTGCCACACAAAATGACTCACCCAGGCAGGTTTAATAATGAAATATCAGTCTCAGCTACATAGACATTCAAAAATTCCCAATTATACTAATGCACATCTGGTAAAACAGTTAAATTGCGTTATCTTCCAACATTTGTGAAACCCAAAGCTAGTGATAATTTCTTAAATAAAAAATCTCCATTTAAGTGCTACATGAATGGAAATCACGATTTTAGCTCACAGTTTCTGCTAGAAAAATGATATAGGCATGCAAAATCACATTCTTCAATTTCACTGTTTTACTGGGATTACTATGGAGTTTAAAGTTCACATTTAATAAAAAGAAATATATATGTACACAAATAAAGTGACAGATCATGTCTAAGCTCTATTTAAGCCCCATTCGGACTGGATTTATTTCTCTTGGGGAGATTGTTTTGATGATGAAAACTTAAAAACAAGCAAGTTCAAGATCTAAGGACGTTTATTCTCAATGGACAGACCATATCTGATATGTTTATTTTGCCCAGATGGCAGGGTTCCTACACATTTTCCAGACATTTTGGTCGATTTTTAGACTTAGTGCAGAGGCATGACAACGGGGCTTTTGCCTTTGCATATGGCTTTCAATTGCCGCCTCCCCCTTGATTTTACACAAAGTTTGTATCTATCTTTCTTTTCCTACTTGGAATCCTTAGCCAACCAGGCTTTATATTTGGGATTGTCCAGCCAGCCCCTCGGAAAACTTGCATTTCTCCATTGTGGCCGTCCAGTCCACACTGCTACGCGAAAAGTTGGACAATATTTGACTGTCCAACATCTTCCACTTTGGGGGGCAGAGCTGTTTTGCCTGTGACGTACAGGCGTAGAGTGGCAGCTCTGTGCAGGGGTGGGCTGGGACTGAAATTCAGCCCAGGACTTCGAGACAGCGTAGGAACCCTGAAATGGGGCTTTAGGGGATTACTGTACCTGTATCCTGATCCCATTATCTGAGAGTTTCAAAGTCCCCTAAGAGCGTTTTATATGAAAGAAAGAAGAAAGTACAGTATGAGGACGTGGATGAAGTGAAGAAACTCCCTCAGTTTTGGTCCGAAAACTCTGCACTCATCTGGGAAGAAAAGATGAGAAGGACAACAAATTTAAGTCCATTTTTCTTTTCTGAAAGAGGAATAAAAAGGTACGGAGACACAAAGTGAAGCAACTTGTGCTGAGAACTGTAGCTTAAAAGCAGTGTTATAGGGACTGTTGGTAAGAATCAGAAATTGTTTTGTTTCTTGTTTTGAAAGACGGGCTTCACTAGATAGAACTTTGAGGTTTTGGTGCTTCCGTGTAGTTTGTCTGAGTCTGAACGGCGTAGCCACACGTGAGCGCGCACGTGTAAGAAGTTACAAACAGTCCCTTTAAGTGTAGAGCAACAGATTAAAGCTGCATCTACCTGAACGTCAAACTCTCCAAATCCAGAAATCAGATTGTTGGTCTGAAAGCAGAGCAAGACGACAAACAGACAGCAAGATTTACAGCTGGACATACAGACAGACATAAACTCAGCTTAGATCGATTTAAAAATAAAAAAAGATCCAATCAGATCACAGGAGAAATTCAAAGAAGAAAGAAAACTTGCTTAAAATAAAAACTTCATATTGAATTTTACAGCATTATAAGAGCAGGGTACTCTTTGTGTGTGTTTTAATTTACTTACTGTGATAATACAAAATGTTTGTCGTAGGGTAGCACTTACATTAAGATTGTACATTAAAGGTTGAGTCAGCAGTGCAAAGCAGCAACGTGTTAACTAATAGGACAAAGCAGTGCTCACCACAGCATCAATGTCTCTAGGACTGACATACTGCGCCAAAACCTTGTAGTCGTCAGGAGACATCGGCATCATGTTGTCGTGCAGTCTGGACGGATGTCTGGAAAGAAAGCATTGATATTGTCTCTGTTCAAGCTGTTTATTATAAAATATAAAATTATATTAATTATCTTAAATACTGCTTACACTTCTGAGACGGATATGAGCTCCGTCTTCATGTAGCCACTCTTCTCTGGACCATTCTCCACGTCCATGGGCTCTGGAGCTGGGAGTCAGTTGAACACAGATTAAAACGTTAAAAAATTGAAGTTTGGAGTTTGGTATACAAATGTGTATATTGTTACTGGGTAAATTAAACGTAAGTGGTGAATATTTGATGGTGTTTAATTATACAATATACAAAATATAAGAGTTCTGCAAATTATTATTATTTTTGTTTTTAATTGAATTGCATTAAAAGAAGGTTTGAATAATGTTATTTACCTCAACTAGTAATTTCAGCTGTCAAATACATGTGAAGTGAAAAGTATAGTATATTATATATATATATATAAGTACAGTAAATGTACTTTACACCACTGGAGTTTGTTGACTTACTCTCTGAGGGTTTGGGGTAGTACTTCCCGAAGGCCTTATCTTTTGGGATGTCGGGGTAGAGGAAGCGGAGCGGGTTCTCCGGGATGTTCTCGGCGGCCATCACCTTGTAGGTGCGGATGATGTCGGGCAGAGAGACGGCGGACAGCTCCTTCTTTGTGTACGGCTCCACGGAGTGGAAGAGCGGCTTGTCTGGGTTCGTAAAGAGAGACGTTTAATCAGTATTGTTGATGTGAAATTTGATTTGATGCTTTCCTTTTTCAGACATAACAGGAAACCATTTAAGTATGCGCCGATCTTTGCCGAATATATTTGTGTTTTGGATTGTTGGTCTGACAAAACAAGACACTTGAAGACATCACCCTGGGTTGTGGGAAGTTATAATAGGAATTTTCACTATTTTCTGACATTTTATGTTTTATTGATTAACTTATAGTATTAAGAACTGCAATAGAACTACACAAAAGGTTATATTTATAAATAAGCTTCAAGGCCAAAAGACACTTATTTTTATGATCTTGCTTTTAATGACTTTTTACCATTTTTAACAGCACTGTTTTTATGTATTTTACTGTTTTATTGGTCTCATTTATTGGTACATTTTGCTCCTGATGACCTCTATCTTTAACACCTGTGTTATTGTTTCTATTTATTTTATTTTGTTTTTTGCTGTACAGCACTTTGAGCTGCATTTTATGTTTGAAATGTGCTGTATAAAATAATAAATAATTTATAAATAATACATTTATTATTATTTTAAAAAGTGAAGATTTTAAAATCTCCTATTGTTGTACATTTCTTGTAAACTTTCAAGTAATGTGTTTGAGTGAAATGGTATGACCAGCAAATGTATTTAGAAGCCGTTAATTCACTTTCTCAGTTTGATTTTGAATGTAAAAATCACAAAATAGTCAACATAAAGGATTTGACACTGTGCTATAAATTACACCAAACATCTTTGTGATGTAATATTAGTAGTAAAGTAATAGTTAGTAGCTAACTAACCAGGACTAGGGATTACTTTAGGGACTGAAAGTTAAAGAACAGGTGGGTAGCCTTTTCATGTTGGTTTCTGACTAATTTCTGCGCAGACAAAAAAAGAGTGAATGAATTTGTAAAACATAAAATGAATCGCTGACATTTGGAGGTGTTTTTATGTGGCTGAGGAGAGACTTTGTGGTCACCGTGGACGTCGTGTTCGATCCAGGTGAAGGTGATCGCTCCCTCCTTGCTGCTCTCGCTGAACCTGAGCAGGAAGGTACCAGGACACTTGTCACTCAGCAGATGCTTCTCCCTCTCCTTACTGATGAAGCCCATGATGGAGCTGCAAACAGAAAGACAACAAGGCTGGAATGGAACTCAGTACATTGAGTACTCAAGTACTTGAGTCTTTTCTTTTCATGCTTCAACTCCACTGCATTTATCTGACAGTTATCTCAATAGCACCCACCCGTCGTTCCAGAGGGAAAGCAGGTGTCTTTTAATCAGATCCAAGATTCCTTCGATCCACAACCAGAACGGAAAAGCTTTCTCGTTGGCACTCTGCTGCTGGACAAAAGAAAAGGTGTTTATTTTAGCAAAGACACGGTAGTGTAAGGAAAAACAACAATGAGAACAATAAAATAGTAACCTGACAGAATAAAAACCATGTGAAAGAAGAAAAGAATGTTTTTAATGTTAATGATTATTTTCATCATGTTATTGTCAGCAAATAGTGAATTGATTATTTCAGTCAGAAATCGTTCTTTGTAGTTTTTAAAAAGACTGTGACTCACCTTGCAGAACTTGACCCAGGGGATTTGTCCCTCTGGGTTCCTCTGGGCTTTAGCTCCTGCAGAGAAACATTTGAGGTTTTACATTCACGCTTAATTCCTCTGTGCCAAAGGCCTCCATTGAGGTCTATGGAACGGTGTAAAACATCTGCAGGTATCGGAGGCGTTCATCTTTAAAAAGGTGTGCTTCCTACCGAGCAGCTTGTCAGCCAGCATGTTGAGCTGCTCCTGGCTCAAACCTCGCTTGGTGACGGAGGAGAACTGCCAGCTGAGGACCTCGGACAGCTGAGACCACTTCGCCAGCGGAGGGGTGAGGAAGAACTTCAGATTCTGAGGATGACGAGAGAAAAGAAGAAACTTAAATAACAACATGTCAAACATACCTGACTGATACTGGACTTTTGAAGCCAACACCAATATTTGATTATGAAAGAGCTGTGACTTCTGTTGTCTGTTGCTGTACTATACTATATATTATATTATTATTACCATATATACTATATATCATATCCAGGGCCACTCATTTCTTTAACACATTAACGTAACTTGCAATTTTTGGGTTGTAGCGGACTCAGTTTTAAAGCTAGAGTAAAGATAGCTTGTCGCAAAGGAGGCTAAATAACGCTCCAAACTTGTGCTAAATTTTGGCGAGGAAAAACTGGCATGTCCATATTCAAAGGGATCCCTTGACCTCTGACCTCCAGATATGCGAATGAAAAGGGGTTCTATGGGTTTTATATCTGTCATGTTTTATATTAGTCTGGTGTACGCTGTTTACAGCTGACTTTGCTGTTACTAATCACTCCACTGTCACTTTAACTTGTAATTTTGACTTTAATTGCTCTCTTGCGATAAGCCAATATTTGCCAATAGTCGAGAAGGACCCTCATTGGACGAGCTTTAAATCAATGCATACCTTATCTTTTGTGTATGTGTGTGTGTGTGTGCTCACCTTGGGCTCTGTGGTCAGCATGTTGTACCAGAGGATGGAGGCCCAGCCGCTGGGCAGCTGACAGACATTAGAGATGACCACAACCGGCAGAGACGTGGCCTACAACAACAACAACACACAACAGGAAATAATCATGAATAAACCCACATAGAAATCCAGAGTAAATAACAACTTGTGTCGTCTGATCTCACCTCAAGCTTGATGTTGAGTCCCGACTGGTTGAGCTGCAGCTCGGACTCAAAGCTGAGCGAGTGAAGCTCCTCTGTGACGATCAGAGGACCCTGAACAAACACACACACACATTCAGCTCGCACTAAACTATAACACACACGATGAAACAACACAAAACCTCCACAACTCTCTGAAGGAAACAAAGAAGGAATAATGCAACACCTACTCGTTTTCTGCACATGAGCAAAACTTGTGTGTTGTTTAACATGCTGTCATGTTTCTGATGTTTTATGTCTCTATAACGTTTTATTCTGAAAGGGTGTAGTCAGTGTGAGACTTGTGCAATAATCATAAAAACACTGGAGCTGTGTACACTCTGTTGCCATGTTTGCAATAATTTCGTTTTATCCCCTTATCATGTAATATTCTTGTTATTTTGGATTAAAACCAGAACAAGTATTTCTCTCAACAGCATCAGCAGTATCACTGAGGCTCTTACCTCGTTCGTTCGGTTGCCGGCGACTTTCTGCTCTTTCAGTTGCTGCGTGAAGAATAAGAAGAAGTTAGAGAAACTTGCTTTACATAAAAGTTTCCATCATCCGTTTATTTTTAGGTTTAACCCGCCTGCAACTCCCCTCATCAAAGCACTAACAACTTTTACTCTTTATACAATTACCGCTTTAAAATTCTACGTTTCCTGCTTTTAAACAAAACAGCAAATGTCCAATAAACATATACAGAAGTCTTACCAGATGTCTGAACTCTGCTGCCAGGCTGCCGTTCGACTCCTCCATGTTCATGACTTTGGTGTTTGTTCCCAAAATATTGAACTTCCGGAACCTGAAAATAGACACAACATCAATAAGTCAATTTATTAGGAGACGTTAACAGTAATTTATTCAACATTTATTTACATTCAAATAAGAAGAGGAGTAGGAGGAGGAATATGGGAGTGAAGAGGAAGGAAGAATATGAGGAAGAGGAAGAGAAGATGGAGAGGAGGAGAGAGGAGTTGGAAAGGGAAGATGAGCAGGAGGAACAGAAGATGGAGAGGAGGAATAGGGAAGAAGAAGAGGAGTTGGAAATGGAGGAGGAGGAGGAGGAGGAAGGAAGAGTATGAGGAGGAGAATATGAAAGAAAGAAAAAATATGAGGAGCAGGATGAGGAGGAATTCAAATATTTTCTAGAGCACAAAGAATGCTTTTTTCCCCCTGAAATTGTTCTAACTTATCTTTAGTTATTATATTAATATTAACATTAATAGCATTAGCTTTATACAATAAAAATATATACTGAAATGTGTGTAAATGGATTTGAGACGTACCCTTTCTTCTCCGTCACATCTCTGAGGAACAGAAGAAGATTTATTATTAAACAACATGTTCAAACACACGCAGATTACGTGAACTCTTGAATGCAGCTTACTTATCAAACAGGGCCTTGACTTTGAGCTGGTAGTTAAACTCCTGCAGCTTCACCAGGAACCTGAAACAAAAACAAGACGTTCAACTGAAACAGGACGTTGATAGAAGATGGAGAGGAGGAGAGAGGAGGAAGACGAGCAGGGGGAGGAAGAAGAGGACAGGCTTGAAAACAAAAACAAATACTTATTTTTTTAAGAAATAGTATGACATGATAATGAGTATGATTTGCTTTGTTTTTGTCCTTTGATCCAGAAACACAGGTGTAATTACTAATATTAATAATTAATAACCCATCATTCAGACATGAAGCTCAGTTTTGTGTGTGTGTTTTTGGTTTCTTACCGGAGTTTCACTGTGAACTGGACGCCTGTTTTCAGCACCAGCGGCCTTTGTGGGTGGGTGGGCATGCAGGGCTGCCTCTCTACAACCAGAGAGCTACACACACACACACACACATTATATTTTAAGTTTGAGCCACACAACAGGATGAGATTAAATTCCTAATTGAAGATCAATAATAAGGTGATCAATGAGGTGTGTGTGTCTAAGAGGTTTCTTACTTGGAGAGGAGGTTCTTGAGGAGTTCCAGGGCTCGGGCCTCCAGGTAAGCTTTCTTCTGTGTGATGGGGTCGCTGTCGTACGTGAACTTCTGCTCCAACTCCTGCAGCTTCTTCAGGTGCTGACGGACCTGCTGGAGGCTCTCCGCTACTGCTGTGAACCTGCAGGACGGGGAGGAGGAGGAGGAGGAGGAGGAGGAAGGAAGAGAGAGAAGGAGGAGGAGGAGGAGAAAAGGAGGGAGGGATAAAGAGAAGAGGATGTTTAATACAGTCATTGAAGAATAGATTCTGTTGTTGTTGTTTGTGTGTTTTTCGGAGGCTGTGTGTCGACAGGAAGTCTCACCAGTTCTGCAGCTGGTCCACGCAGGCGTTGGGCGGACCGCCGATACAGGCGATCTGCTGTCGCTGCTTCCACTCCGGCAGCTCCTCAGAGATCAGGTCTGACAGCAACGCCTGAGTGACGTTCAGGAGGTCCGTCAGCTGGATCACCACATCCTGAGAAACACAGCAGACAAAACTCATCAGGACGCCTGAAACCAAAACCCCCTCTATCTACATCTACATCTAGATCTTTATATCTATATCTACATTTACATCTTTATATCTACATCTACATCTAGATCTTTATATCTATATCTACAGTATATCTAGATCTACATCTACATCTACATCTGTTTCTATAAAAGAAGCTAAAACTTCCCTTAAAACATGTGTTTACCCTTTAAGTTCTCTTAAGATGAGATAAGATATTACAGTTAATTTTACAATTCATTTTACAGTTTCCACTGGTAATAATCAAATTAATTTTCCATAATTATCACCAGTCTTTTCAGGCGTCTTCACAAAGTCAATGTGTCTCTGTCTGCTCACCTGTCGTTTGGCTTTCAGCTCGAAGCACATCCTCCCGACCATCATCTTCTCCTTCTCCAGCTCCTTTGGTGTCATGCCGTTCGGTTCATTCTCTGCTCAAACGTAAATAAAACCAGAGTTAAGCTTCACAAACTAGCCTCGTCTGCATCATTTCTTACTGGAGAAAACAACACAGAATATAATATTTACAGCGTCCCCCGTGCACACAATTTCTCCTTCCAACTTGTGGCGTCTTGTAGACCCAATAACACCTTCAACACCAACCTCTGTTCTTCAGTGTGTTGACTTTGAAGTCGTACTCGTCCTGCAGATCTTCCAGGTTCTTAATGTTCTGATCCGCCACCTGAACAACATTTGAGAATAAACTCAATGACATTTCAACAGTAGAAGAAAAAGAACATTCTTTACACTTCAACTCTGTGAATATGGTGTCATATCACTTATTAATCCATGTTGTTTTACCTGGACTCTGTCTTTTATCTCCTTCACTTTGTTGTCCAGCTTCTGTTTCTCCACCACCATGGCCGACACCGTCCCCTCACCTTCCTGCTGCAGACATGAGGGAAACTTTATAGTAAGAGAATTGCTCCGTTTATAACCAAAGTTAATATTTATTTATTATTGGAAACTTTATTCTTTATATCTGTGTTGAACAATAAAATATTATAAATATAATTAGCGTTTTTAATCCAAAACGGTGGCAGCGGCTATCGTCAAAAAAACACCAGAGTTTCGTCTCTTTGCTTCTATACTCTGACGTTAGCAGTCATTTGATGGTTGCCTAGCAACATATAAAATAAAAAGACGCAGCAAACTGAAAAAAAAAAAAAAAAAAAAAAACACTATCTGAACGGGCAACAAAAAGGCAGTGCGGTGCGTCTCGCATTTCCCACTGATCAGGGCCTTACCTCGGCGCTCTTTGCACTGGCCAGGATCTTCTGCTCCTCCTTCAGGTTTCTGGAGATGATCATGGCCATGTGGACCGGATCTTCCTGGAACCGATCCTGCAGAGAGACACTTGAGAGTTTAAATTACAGCTTACACACCACACAAAGGTTAAAGTCTCTGCTCCGGCTGGGTTCGGACCTGCAGGTTCCTCTTGATCTTGCGGATGTTGTGCTGCAGCAGGAAGTTGTTCTCCAGGGCGAAGCGGCTGTGTTGGTCGTCCAGCTGAGCCAGGAGGTCGTGGAACCGAACGGTGGCCAGAGAGTCCTGAATCGCCACTGTGTCCCTGAGGAGGCCGAGAACACACCACTACTACTACAGATGCAACCAATGACTATTTCCAATTATTATTTATCCAATTAATTGTTCAGTCTATAAAATGTAGAGTCCAAAAGAGGAGGTTTGGCATTTTGCTGTGATAAATTTATCTATTTATCGAAAATGGCATTGAATTAATATAATCTTCTTTAATTAAACTGCATTTTCTGATTATTTTATAAACAATCAATTAATTGAAAAAAAGTGTTAGGCAGATTTATAAATAATAAAACATAATCATTAGTTGCTTTGACAACTTTTAAATTAAGTTTTGATCTGTTTTTGTAATAGGGCTGCAACTAATGCTTATTTTCGTTACTGATTAATCCGCTTAATTAATTGATGATTGGTTAATAAAAGTGACCACTTCAAATGTCTTGTCTATGTGGAACAATATTAATAGAAAATTGGTGTGTCTTTTTGTAAAGTAAAGCTTATTTAAACATTACAAAAAGATATAAAAAGCTCTTATAAAGAGCCATCACTGAGTGTTTGTGCTCTCACCAGTCGATGCTCTCGATCCACCTGCTCAGGTACTGTCTGATGTCCATGGGGAAGGAGTCATCATACAGCTGGTCCACCTGCTCCAGGTATTTACAGTCCAGCATCTGGAGCTGGCACCACTGCGCCATCTTCTGGTAAAACAAAGAGCAGCTTCATGAGGATTCAGGGTTCCAACTTTTAGGTTTGTTCAGGTAAAAACTAGAATCTGACCATGATCAGATATTTGTTTTTCAACCATAAATACATAACATAAATTAACATTTTTTATAAGGATCTCTTGAATATGCACAGTTGAAGAATAAACCTTTTCAAAGCATAAAAACTCATAAAAAAATAACACTTTTATAGTTTACAACTGAGTACTATTTCTTATTCCGATTATGAGCAGTACTACTGTTGCTTCTGTTACACATTTTGTATTTTTATTTATGCTACAGTCATCTTAAGACCTTCAGAATATATGAATAATGCAATCAGTGTGGTCAGAGGTCAAAGGTCAGGGAGTTCTGGAGCTTGACAGAAATCAATGTTTTGCACAAGGGCACTTCAGCAGAGTGAAAGGTTTGAATCCAACTCCTCTCTTCACTCACTACACGAATCCAGCTGCTTGTTTACAGAGCAAGAAACTGGGAAATTAGAAAATGCTGACTCCATAATTATTATAGGATATGTGTCTTCTCCTTTTGGTTTTTAATATGCTTTTACTGTTAACAGGGAAGTGCAATATCTGAAACTTTAGAGTGTAAAAAAAGGAAGACAAATGAGTAATATCCTGGAGAAAAAAAAACATGGATTTGACTCATTCTTGCTTTTGAAAAAGATGAATATATTACAACTGCTTAATTAAACATGAAATTGATGGTTATTTCTGCATCAAATTGTATTTTATATTATTCAATCAACATCATTATTATTTTTTTTAATACAAGTTGGCAAAGGTGAGTGTAGGAGGAGAAGTCCATAGGTTTCGATTTCCCCACTGCTATCACTCCCTCTGGTGCCAGACTATCCCACAGTGGAAATCTCACCTGAACCAAATTCCATCCAGAAATGTGACTTTTTAAGGATTTCTTCTGTATTGCTATAAATACCAGCGTCACAGCAAAAAACATAACACTTAATCTAAATTGTTATATCTCACTGGTGAATTCGGCATACGTGTGATTTCACCTGGTGTAAAATGAAATTAGCTAAACACCTGGGACAGGTTGCTAAGTTACTTACTGACTAACATGAGTGGAGGGCGGTGACTGATTCAGTAAACACCTTTAAAAAGTTAAATTCTGATATAAATAACTAAACTATCAGACTAAACTATCAGACTAAAACCATCCCACAGTGGATATCTCACCTGAACCCACCTAGCCTTGCTGATTCTCGAGAACCAAACTCCATGCAGAAATGTGACTTTTTAAGGATTTCTTCTGTATTGCAATACATTTTAGCGTCACAGCAAAAAACACAACACTTAATCTAAATTTGTATAGTTCACTGGTGAATTCGGCATAGGTTTCATTTACCTGGTGAAACATGAAATTAGCTAAAAAGACGTTTTTAACGTTATAGACTCTCAAGTTCAACTAGCTGCTAAATTTAGTAGTTCAGCTTGTTTTGAAGAGTTTCCTCTCATTAAGAACAGATAGCTGATTAGAGTTACATTATGTCACTTCATGAAGCATTAATTCATCAAACTTACCTTGTATTTTGAGGAAAAGTGTCCAATTTGTTACCGAAAAAGTAAGTTTTTCCTAAATTGTGCAACCAGTTTGCAAGGCAGTTGCTGCTACTGTAGTGTACCGGAAACAGCTTCACCCAATCAGCGGTCACACCTTGCGACATGTACCCGCCCGTTTTCTTTTAACAACCAATCAGAACGATGCAAACCGGCTGTTCTGTCAGTTATCTACCCTCCCCATAATAACAACTATAAACAGTATGTTTTTTTTAGATTTAGTGATATGAGCACAATATCAAGAATAAACATGTATACAATTTGTTTTTATCATACACTCTATGTGTGTCAAACTATATGTAAAATATTATTTATATGATTAAAAGCAAAATAATGTAGTTTCCCAGGGAGGAAAGCCACTAATCAGAAGAGCTTACAGTAACCACGTGTTTTCAGAGAAAGAGAAAGTAACTCCTACAACTCTGAAACTGAAACCTAATTTATGATGAAATAACCAGTTTGCATGTTACTACTTGACCAAAATAAGATAAGAAAATTATTTTCAATACACAAGATTGGAAAAACATGTTAGATAATAAAACATAATACATGTGTGTCAGATTTGGCCCCAATAACAATAATAATAATAACATGCTACATCACAAGTGGAAGAACCATAGTTATCAGGATTATAATTCTTACAGTCTTTACATTTTTAAATTATAATTTACAATCTTTAATGCACATTTTTAGATTATAATTTACAGTCTTTAATGTACATTTTTAGATAATTTACAGTCTTTAATGCACATTTTTAGATTATAATTTACAGTCTTTGATGCACATTTTTAGACTATAATTTAAAGTCTTTAATGTACATTTTTAGATTATAATTAACAGTCTTTAATGCATATTTTTAGACTATAATTTACAGTCTTTAATGCACATTTTTAGATTATAATTTAAAGTCTTTGATGCACATTTTTAGACTATAATTTACAGTCTTTACTGTACATTTTTTTATACTATAATTTAAAGTCTTTAATGTACATTTTTGCACATTTTTAGATTATAATTTACAGTCTTTAATGCACATTTTTAGACTATAATTTACAGTCTGTAATGTACATTTTTAGATAATAACTTACAGTCTTTAATGCACGTTTGTACACATTTTTAGACTATAATTTACAGTCTTTAATGTACATTTTTAGATAATTTACAGTCTTTAATGCACATTTTTAGATTATAATTTACAGTCTTTAATGCACATTTTTAGACTATAATTTATAGTCTTTAATGCACATTTTTAGACTATAATTTATAGTCTTTAATGCACATTTTTAGATTATAATTTAACAGTCTTTGATGCATATTTTTAGACTATAATTTACAGTCTTTAATGCACATTTTTAGATTATAATTTAAAGTCTCTAATGCACGTTTTTACACATTTTTAGACTTTAATTTACAGTCTTTAATGTACATTTTTTAGATAATCTACAGTCTTTAATGCACATATTTGCAAATTTTTAGAGTATAATTTATAGTCTTTAATATACATTTTTAGATTATAATTTACAGTCTTTAATGTACATTTTTGCACATTTTTAGATTATAATTTAAAGTCTTTGATGCACATTTTTAGACTATAATTTACAGTCTTTAATGTACATTTTTAGATAATAATTTACAGTCTCTAATGCACATATTTGCACATTTTTAGAGTATAATTTATAGTCTTTAATGTACATTTTTAGATTATAATTTACAGTCTTTAATGTACATTTTTACACATTTTTAGATAATAATTTACAGTCTTTGATGCACATTTTTAGACTATAATTTAAAGTCTTTAATGTACATTTTTAGATTATAATTTACAGTTATAATAATAACAATAATATTCTATATATATATGTAATAGTATAATAATATAATTTAATTTAATTTAGTATAATAATATAATTTACATAGTGTACATAATCCTTATCAGGTTATCAGGAAAACATTCATTTTGGAGGAAATATCCAGAAAAGTGTGTATTAACGCCCTCTTGTGGCCACGGCTGGTAACTGCAACTACATCAGTGTCAAGTTAGAGT
>CAKAOI010051925.1:18634-49056 GCA_916701655.1 Sebastiscus albofasciatus
GCAACTACATCAGTGTCAAGTTAGAGTTATTACATACAAGCTATGCTACTTCCGGTTTTTATTCAAAAATAAAAGTCTTATAATGACGTCAGTGGCCTACGGTGGCCCTGAGGGCTCACTGCAACAACGCGAACGACGTGTTTAAGTTAGCCGAGTCAGCTATCTTCTAACATTATCTCTGATTATTTTCTTGTTGTAATATAAATAATATTTAAAATGAAAAGTAGTCAGTAAACTAGCTACATCAGAAAAACATCATCATTCAGAAAAGTTATTTTTAACGCCCTCTTGTGGCGACGGTTGGTAACTGCAACTGCATTAATATCACTTCCGGTCATCATTCAAAATAAAAGTCTTTCTTTCCGTAATGTAAGTAACATTTAAATGGAAAGTAGTCGGTAAACTAGCTACAGCCTCAGCAACTTGATATCCAAGTAACATCATATTCAGTCTGCCTTCATGCTAATAATGATTATATGTAATTATTTATAATAATAATAATAATAATACTTATTATTAATAATTAATTACTATTCATTTATTATTAGTATTATTATTAAATAAAATGTATAATAATACGACTAATAATTATTAGTATTGCATCTCTTGCTCTTTTATTTTTGAAGGATTCAACCGGAAGTACAGCTTCTATGTAATTCGTCTAACTTGATTAAACCGCCGTTATAGTTACCGACTGAATATGATGTTACTTGGATATCATGTTGCTGAGGCTGTAGCTGGTTTACCGGCTACTTTCCATTTTAAATATTACTTATATTACAACAAGGAAATAATCAGAGATAATGTTAGAAGGTGGCTGACTCGGATAACTTAAACACGTCGTTCGCGTTGTTGCTGTGAGCCCTCAGGGCCACCGTAGGCCACTGACGTCATTGTAAGACTTTTATTTTGAATGAAAACCGGAAATAGCATGGCTTGTATGCAATAACTCTAACTTGACACTGATGTAGTTGCAGTTACCAGCCGTGGCCACAAGAGGGCGTTAATACACACTTTTCTGGATATTTCCCCCAAAATGAATGTTTTCCTGATAACCTGATAAGGATTATGTACAATATGTAAATTATATTATTATACTAAATTAAATTAAATTATATTATTATACTATTATATATATATATACGTAAATTATTATCTAAAAATGTACATTAAAGACTGTATAAGACATTATTATTATTAAATAAAATGTATAATAATAATGATAATAATTATTATTATTATAATCATAATTAGCATAATAATAATAATAATAATAATAATAATATGTAATTATTTATAATAATTAGAATAATAATAATTATTAGTATTACAATAATAATACTTATAATTAATAATTAATTATTTTTAATTAATTATTATTATAAATCTTTTCTGATTTTTTTCAATGCAAAATTTGTTTCCTTATCTTATCTTACCTTATGTATGTATGTAATGGTGATTAATGTTTTTTATGAAAAGATGTATAATAATAATAATAATAATAATAATAATAATAATAATAATATTATTATTATTATATTATAATAATAATATGTAATTATTTATATAATAATTATTAGTTATTAGTAGTATAATAATAATAATAGGTCATTATAATATGTATTTATGATTAATTATTTATTATTAATTAATTATTATTAGTCATTTTTTTCTGCTTTTTTTCCAATGCAAACTTTTTTTCTTCGTTTCCTATAGTGGATTATTTTACCTTATCTAAAGAAAATCACTTTTTATAGAGATGAACATAATGACACAATAAAAATATTATTTCATACAAGTAATACTTCCTGTTACACCCTTCAAAATTAAAACTTTATGAATTAAACAGCGAGCTGCTTTTAATGTGTAATTAAGGTTGTTTATTTTTATGAAAAGCGCTCTAAAAATAAAATGTATAATATACATATGATACATACAATACATATAATAATATGTAATTATAATAATAATTAGTAGTATACTACTACTACTACTACTACTACTACTACAAACGTTTAAGAATAATTATTATTATTAATAATTAATTATTATTATTATTTTTTTCTGCTTTTTTTTTCAATGCAAACTTTGTTTCTTCGTTTCCTGTAGTGGATTATTTTACCTTATCTAAAGAAAATCACTTTTTATAGAGATGAACGTAATGACAATAAAAATATGATAAAACTGCTCAGTGACCTGACCCCTTTTTTGTTTTTGTTTTTTTCAGGAAAGCAAACCAATGTGCACCCAATAACTTGGATGGACATTTTGTTCACCGCAGAATCACAGACGTGAAACTGTGTCACTCGTGGACGTTCTGTTCCAGCAGCAGTACAAAGAGCTTTGGGTCAGAAACCCCTGTGATGCACAACAACAGTCAGGACATCTGCACTGAGCTTCACATCAGATCAAACCTCCCTCTGAGATCACAGTTCCTGCCCTCACATTGGAATTGGCTGATGGATCCCAAACTTCGCTGGCTGTTTATACACTATTTTACCACTCAGTGATCTGAAACAACCTCTAGATAAAAGCTGGTGCTGATTTTCGTGAGTTTTTTGCTCCAGCGAAGGAAGGTTAGAGTTAAAGTTTGAGTTCAGAGGTCTGGCTTTGGTGTGGAGCCATGCAAATCAGTGTATTATTGCTTCCCACGGCATACAAATATTAGTTTTATCTATGATTCAGTATGTGCCCTCAGCTGCAGTCCGTCTAATGTCCACTAGATGCAGCTTCGCTCTATTACCCAGGAAAATGATGTGTCCATACCAGGATAATTAAGATTCCCTGTACTTCCTTGTTCGTAGCTTTTATTTCAGTGTCTTGTACCAACTTTACGCCACCTAAAATCTTGTTTTTGCTGACCTCCAGTGTTTTAGCTTCACATCCTGCTGCAGTGGTGTAGAAGTTTACTCCAGGGTGTGTCAGTACACTCAGTGGGTGTTGTTACAGGTGCAACAAATCACCTTTCAGCCACTTTCAGTCTCTTTTTCCTGCAAATGTGTAGTGCTTGCAAGCTATAAAACTGGAGAAGAGAAATTGCAAAATGGCAGAGAAGAAGAAGAAGAAGAAGAAGAAGAAGAAGAAGAAGAAGAAGGAAAACATTATTAAAAATCAGCTTTGAAAATCTTCTGACGCTGCAACCTTCAGGCCTGAAGAATAGAAATGTGAACTGTTTGATTACAGGTCTACAAATCTTACAGGTTAAGATTTGATTGGAGGTCTGCCTTGATTGACAGGTCTCTCAGCCTATCACTTTCCCTTGTGCTGGTCGTCAACTCATTAAATACACTTATGAGGGGAGACGGGGCAGCCATCTCAGAGGAAGAACATTGCTGACAACTTTCTCGAGAACAGATCACAGCGAGGAGTTTGCAAACAAGCTTTGGGTCAGCTCAGAGTCAGTAGGTTCATGTTTTTCAAAATAAAGGCGCACGTGGAAGACGCCCTGCAGGGTTTGTTGTGGTCAAGGCTCAAATCAGGACACGTTTTCATAAGACAGGAGGACAGGAAGCAGCAGGAGTCAGTCTATATATCTTTTTGAATATGCATTATGCAATTTTGCCAACTTCATATCTAATTCATTCATGAATTATACTCATGATATACTTGCTTTTTACCATTGCATCGTTCTCATATTGCCAGGAGGATTAAAAAGTTCACCCACTGGGCCAGTCATTGAAAACATCAGCTTTTGCACAACATAAACATGCCGGTAACTGAACATGGTGATACTTCTGACAAAGTTACTTTATAGTGACTCTATGTGTTTCTCTTCAAAGCTTTCCGCCATTGTTCTTGCTTGTTTACCGCAAACCTTACTTGTCATCCCGATATACTGCCACCACTTTTCACAGTCTAGAAGTTTAGACTAAGAACTTCTGAGATCTCCGTTGTGCTTTTCTGATCTTTAGTTGGTCCTTCAGAATAACTTGTTTCTATAATGTTTAGTCTGATATCTAATTGTTGTAGTTGGATAAAAGCACAAAGTATGAAACTAAAAATAGGAGTCCTGTCCTTGAGAATACTCCTTGCATCTCTTTCATAGATGGGATAGATTTTTAACAAATATAGATTTTCTTTTCATCACTTTTGCTGAAAACAAAGCTTCTATATGTCCTGCAGACGCCGCGGTTTCCTCAGGAGCAGCCGCAGTGGTCGACCACCATGGATGGGATCTTTCCGTAGATGATCTGCTCCTTGCGGTTGAAGTAGAGCATGTTGATGGGTGACATCTTGGTGGGCGTGCAGCAGGGCCCCGCTGTGCCCCGTGGGTTGGCCTTGTTCACCAGGTGTGCATGTGGGTACTGCTGCAGGTGCATGAACTCGCATTCCCCCGAGCAGTAGTTGGCCCGGTAGCGTTTGGGCGCGATGATCCAGTCCCAGCCGAACTCCTCGAAGTCGACGGTGAGCGGGTAGCGGCAGCAGCGGGTCTCTGCAGACTCCTCGTCACAGTTGAGGCCCGAGTCACGGCGGGATCTCTTGGGGTTGTCGAGGATCTTCACTTCGATGAACGGTTGCTAGAAAAGAATTCAAAATACATGAAGGCAATGCAACAGACAAGGCACCTGCAACCAACAGGTCGTAGTTCTGTCTGTAGCCGTAGTGCCATGCAAATACATGATCAGCACCATGCTTTCCACTCTACTTAGGTCAGCTTCAGGTTGGTTTTATTTCAAAAATATGAGACCACCGCTATTCAAGATAACTTCATCCAAACGTTTAGAGAACCAAGATCCAAATCGGACCTTTAGTAAACTTCCAGAGTCCATGTGCTTTGAAGGTGTAAGTTAATATGTCTGTACCGTACCATACTGTATCGTATCGTATCGCATCGTATGATTTGTGGTTCACTCACCAGTCCTTCCTCTCCGGGCTCTGCTGAGGTGACGGCCAGATCTCCTCCACTGGAGTCGTAGGCGTTGATCTCGATCCCGTAGTTGGTCTCCGGTTGACGCAGCCAAGCCTGCAGCAGTGACTTGATGTCAATGCTCTGCCAGGAGCCGGCGCCGGCGTCCGTGTCGATCTTCAGGGAGCGGACTCTGACTCGGGTGTTGTTTCCCTCCTTCCCGGGTTTGAGGCGGGAGATCTGCAGGAAGACGGTGGTGACGATGTCGGCCGGCCGCAGGTGAACCCACAGCTGAGCACGGAGGATGTTTTTGGGTTGGATCTTCGGACTCAGGCTGAACAGGCAACAGGAGGACAACTCGTCCTGGGCGATCGGATTAGCTGGAAGAAATCATTCAAATGTGAAATCATCTTGTTTCATACAAACAGGTTGAACATTTGGCTTTTGTGTAATCAACTGGACTGTTTGTCCAACAGTTTTTCAAAACTACTCAACAGATTAGCATGAAATTTGCTGTATGTAACCCTATTTATACAATATTTAGACCATTACACAGGTTTTAAACGTAAACATTCTAAATGTGTCCCAGTTCATTTCCTGTTGCAGTGTATGTAAATAACATCAGCTGACAGGAAGTACACATGGACCAAGCTGTTGCCTAGCAACGCAATTCTGTTGCAATTCCATTGAAATGAGCTAAAACGGAGCGTTTCAGACAGAGGGTGAATACAGGTATATTCAAGCAGACAGTATGAGGAAAATAAAGTTTTTTTTAAAACATTACAGCATGTAAACATGTTCTAGTAGAAACACAAAATACAAGTATGAACCTGGAAATGAGCATGATATGGGACCTTTAATAAAAATATTTGAAACAAACGAAAATATATATAATATTTCTTTTGCTTGTGTTAGTTACGCTTGGTAGCCATGGTGATGATGGTCTCCATTAAAACAGCAGTATAGTGTATATATAGAGTATATTTACGCTTGGTAGCCATGGTGATGATGGTTCTCCATTAGAACAGCAGTATAGTGTATATAGAGTATATTTACGCTTGGTAGCCATGGTGATGATGGTCTCCGTGGTGGCCCGGTCCTCGTCCTCCACTCTCGGGTCGTACTGGTCCAGCAGCTGGGTCAGAGGAGGCGCTTTGGGCAGCAGCTGGCGGATCATGTCCCGGCTGATGTTGGGAGCCTGCTCCAGCCGCAGGATGCTGAGGATCTGGGTCTTGATGCTGTGGAGCCTCATCTGCTTGCTGTGCTCCCTGAAGTCACAGGCTGAGCACTGCTCTCCTCCGCTCTCCACCAGCAGCTTGGAGGTCTGGTTCATCTCCACGGAGGAGAAGCTCTCAGAGAAGAAGAGGAGCAGGCTGAGGAAGAGGAAGAGGAGCATCCTGGAGAGAAGAAGAGGTCAGTGCAGAGTGACGCTGTCTGATATGAGTCTGTCCTCTCGAGCCTCACCACTTCATGATTGGCTGCTAGGAGCAACTTTTTTTGGATCAGAAGGGAGATTTAAAGAGGTAGCAGGATTTTATGATCAATATAGTTATTCATTAAATGAAGGCTGAGTAAAGAGGGCTGCTTTGTGTGATGGGGCTGTATTTCACCACAGATTTATTTTTAAAAATGTGACAGACAAAATCATTTAGAAATGTTATCAATTTTATTTGATAAATTATTTATTTTAATATTTCAAATATATATATATATAATGTTATCAATTGTATTTCATAATGACAGTTTTCAGCAATATTTGTATATATATATATATGTGTGTGTGTGTGTGTGTGTGTGTGTGTGTTGTTCTTGCATAGATTTAATATTGTTTTTTATTATTATATTTTTTTTACTTTACTTAAAGCAAAAAATTACCACTCATAGTAACTTATAATCACATTATAAAGCATTATAACAATGATAATTATTATCATTGTTATAATGATTATAATAATTGTATTATAAAAAAAAGATTATAATGTATTACAACTAAGGGAATTATAATACACTATGATCCTTGCAAAGAAATATAGTGACCAGCAATTATGAAGTATTATTGACCTTATAAGTCATTATAAAATGCCTTATAATGTGTTATGATTATTGTTATTACACACTAGGGATATTTATGAGTCCTAACTATACTTATACAATGCCATAAGCAGATTATAACGCATTGTATGTATGTTTAAAAAAACTTTTGTCAATGTTTATGTTTAATGTGAAGTTCTTTTCAGTCAGTCTGTAAAGAAAATAATAAAATCATAATTATTATAAGTTGTTTAGTCTCATGATTAACACCAGTCATGCAGACATCAACAGTGTCTGATAATAAAATAATAATCTCTGACAGGTCAGGTGACTCACTCACACTTCAATGCACCCTGTTGCCTGGAGCGCCGGATGTGAAGCTGCACCTTCCACACCTGTCACCCTACCTGACACTCCACCCAGAGGTGTTGGCTGCATCTCCACATTGCACGCATTGTGAAGTCTGAGACAAACAGGACTCTTTGTACTTCTATCGTTAGTTACTCTGCCCATAAACAATAACATGATCCAGCTGCGGTTATGAAAACAGGAAAGTCATTTCCTGTCACACTGGCTGCATGAAATCCAGAAAGACCATTTAAGTTTCCAGAATGTTTTATTTCATATAAGTGTAGGCATACAGCGTTTCATTTCATTTCATTTTAATTGCACAATGGCAGGAAGAGTTTGACCAGACGTATATGGTGGTCCGTGTGTCTGCTGCATGGAAGACAAAACAAGATAGTTTTATAGTACGAGAATGAGCTTCAACAAGACAAAGAAAAACACAAGAAGCTGTTTAGAGCACCAGACGTTTCAAATCTGACCTTTTGGGGGGAAAAGACAAACTTACTGACTGGATAAAAAATGAATAATAAATTAAAGCGAGCTTTAAAGACCCTGCAAACTTGGCTTCAAATCTTCTCACTTAGTATTTATCTGTTGTTTATTTAGGCGTGAATATTGAATGTAACAATCAAAGTTTAAAAAACATCTTTAAGCGTTTAATGCTGAGTGGGTTGATCAGATTTGACAGTGAGGTTCAAATGTTGCTAAATCAGAAATTTGTGACATCACATTTTTTTCCAACTGAGCCCCGCCCACTTCAAACTAGTGAGGAGAGCGCAGAGAAAAAAAACACAAAAACAGACATTTCTGATAGAAAACAACCAAAACTGCTCCAACTCTGGCACAATTGATTGATTGGATGACAAAAAAGGTTTTCAGGGCCTTTAATTAACTTTGTATCTCACCTGTATTCACCAACGCCCATGCCCACGCCCACCGCCACGGCCGCCGCCATGCTTGCCATGCTTGCCATGCTTGCCACGCTTGCCATGCCCGTGCCCATGACGTTTTTTGTGACGGCCACCTTGCCCGTCACTGCAGCTGCTCCCGCTCCCGCTGCCACTCCCACTCCCACCGCTGTTGTCACGAGAATGAGGGCTATTTCCACGTTCTCCGCTGCGTCTGTGCCGATCCTGATCGCGGCCGGGGCTGTGTCCCCTCTGGTTGCCGTCGCGATCCTGATCGCGGCCGGGGCTGTGTCCCCTCTGGTTGCCGTCGCGATCCTCGCCATGGTGGTCATCTCCAGGGCGGCCCCCTCCATAGTGGTCTCCCCCATAAGAACCATCTCCATAACGATGCCCTCCACGGCGTTCTCTTTCTTGAGGATCATCTCTACCGCTGTCATCTCCATAACGATGCCCTCCACGGCGTTCTCTTTCTTGAGGATCATCTCTACCGCCGTCATCTCCATAACGATGCCCTCCACGGCGTTCTCTTTCTTGAGGATCATCTCTAGGGTGGTCTCTATCATGAGGATCATCTCCAAGGGAGTCTCCGAGATTAAGATCATCTTCCCATTGACCCCCATGATGGTGTCCGTCATGTTGATCACCTTCACGACGACCTCCATGACGGTCTTTACCTTGAAAATCATCTTCACATTGACCCCCAGGAGACCCCTGGTCCCCTGGCTCAGGGACTATGTTGGAGCCGAAGGGGTGTTTGTCTGCTGAAGCATATATCAGAATCAAATAATGAGATTTGTTTCAAGAATAAAGCTACAATTTTTAGATAAATGGCACAAGACTCAACAAGAAACTTTTACTTGCGTCTCTACAACAAAGGAAGAGATGAACTGTGCATCTTACCGCAATTACCGAACATTTTCTGCCGACAGTGTTGTCTCTGAGGCAGATGATTTCTTAATGCGACAGCTCTAAATAAAAGAAAACAGGGAGGTGTCCGTTGACATGTTACAGTTAAACCAGTTTGACATGGAAAATGACACTGCATTAAAAAAATAATAAGTTCAGTCAGGTGAAAACTTAATAAGTGCGTTCAACCCCTTTCAGTTTGGAAACAGCTTTTAAATCGCTGAAGAACCTTTTCAATCAAACTAGAATTAAATCTGTCACTTTAGTTTTTAATGCAACCCTGGTTTGCTTATTTTCTCAGTGTATTGTCTAAGTTATAAAATAAAAAACTTTGTTCCCGATTCTGACTTTGACAGGAAGTAGCTTTTTAATTTCTGTTGTGCTCTGCAGATCACTTCTAAGCAGCTGTTCAGTGTTAAACAAAAAACAAGTTAATTAATTCACATTATCAAGAAGTGACAAAATATGCCTCTGCCTCGACTGGAAACACGCTAATCAATTTAACCGTGTTTTATTTCATTCAATCTCAAATTCTGCAAAACATTCTTTGACAAATTTTAGGTGAAAACCTCATTCCCCAAAACACAAGACAAAACTGTGTACTTACATGAGATGAACTGCAGTCAACAACTGTCCCGGACAGACGATGCACTATGATTAATAAGTACTGTCTGTCACAGCTGCGTTCTTGTCCCATCACGCCACCGTACGAGGCAGGTAAACAGAGAGAGGCGTTGTCCTCTGACGTTTGTTGGTTTGATCCTGAGCCAAACAAAATCCTGTCACCCACAGATGGATTTTGAGACAGTGGGCCCCTGGGAACAGACATGTAAAGGCCCCCCAACCCTCCTACATAAGAACAAGAGCCACAGATTCAAAGAGACACATCTTTGGTTGTTTTGCGTCCCTTTGTGGTCCTTTTGCATCTCTTTATGGTCATCTTGCATCTTTTATTTTTTGTTTGGCATCTATTTTTGGTAATTTTGCATCTCGTTTTGGTCATTTTGCATCTTTTATTGGTCGTTATGCATCTATTTTTTGTTGTTTTGTTTCTTTTTGGTCGTTTTGCGTCTTTTATTGGTCGCTTTGCATCTCTTTTTTGCTTTTTTGTGACTTTTTTTGGTCGTTTTACATCTCTTTTTTTGTCTTTTATTGGTAATTTTGCATCTCTTTTTGGTCGTTTTGCATCTTTTACAGACTGTTCTGCATCTCTTTTTGGTCGTTTTGCATCTCTTTTTGTCATTTTGTGACTTTTTTGGTCGTTTTGCATCTGTTTTTGCATCTATTTGTAGACATTTTGCATCTCGTTTTGGTTGTTTTGTATCTCTTTGCGTCTCTTTTTGGTCATTTCGGATCTCTGTGGTCGTTTTCTGTCTCTTTGTGACTTCCCAACAAAAAATGTTAGCAGTGACTTCCAACAAAGGCTCTGTGCCCAGTAGGCCTGTTCAGTAATCCATCCATGTTGTTACCTATTATTCTGTATTTAAAGACAATAATAGCTCATATTAATGAACGTATGTGTTGTTTTTCTTTGGAGGCAAACACTACTGAGATGATTTAACCAGAATCCAGATGTATTTCCATTAACAGGCAGACATGATGATCAAGACTTAAATCTGGCAGTCCAACATTTCCTGAATTATTGACCCTTGTCAGCGGTGGAAAGCAACCAAGTACATTTTGAGGAACTTGTACTTGTGTCTTTTAACTATAAGTATTCAGGGTGCACTGCCAAGTAGGTATTATAAATGTAATATCCAATGAGACCACAAGACAGCAGCATACAGCAACTTTAAAATCAGATCACTGGCTTCAGAAAGGTGAAGCTTAATTAGTAACTATTAAAGACAAACCAGCAGCAACTTGCACTGCAGGGTGCAGCTGTGAGTCATATACAAACATGAGAGGTTGAGTGAGAATTATAAAAACTATTATTTCCTTTACCATTATCCATCTGGAAGAAAGTTTTCAGGTCATGTCGCCACCATCCCAACAGCCTGCAGGAGACAGAGGAAGAAAATGATGTCATAGCTTTCTTCTCGGTGCTAAAATATCTTTATCAATCTGTCTTAAAACAACAACAACTGAAGTTGAGATTTCAGCAGTCTGAGTTTGACAAATCAAGTGGGTATGGGACATTTGTATTAGTTATATGTCAAATAATTTACCCCCTAATTTCTCTGAGTCATGCAATCTTCTTTCTTCTTCAATCTTTAAACACAAACTCCAAATTTTCTCAACGTATCTTTGGAAACATTTAGATAAAGTCAACAATGTCTGACCAAACAACACGAGTTTGTGAAGACTGAACCAGGTCTCAGCGGTCATGAAATCTAACTGTTCTAAACCTCAACCAGATCTTGTATCACATGTGCTGCTCCTTCCCTTCATGCTTTATAGCTTTGTATGTCCATATGTGCCATGTTGCTGATAAATTGACTCCTAAAGCCTCAAATGTTGTAAAATCAGCTCACCTCAGACATAACCTTCAGGAAAACTTAACTAGAAGTGCCCTCTAGGTCAAGCTGATTGACCTTTGACCCCATTCACCCTGCCCTCTAAGTTTACAGATGATGGATGATTGTTTCTCCCAAAACAAATGTGCGGCGTTTGATTTCCCCAAGAGCTGGAAACAATAATTGCAAATTAGCTTGTCGTAACTTCTCTAAGACAAACTGACATAAACAAAGAAACTAGTAAACATGGTTTACCACGACGGTACTCTTAAAAATGTTCTAAAGACATATTTGAGCCATTTTCCACCACAACATATGTAAAGAATACGTATCTATTGCATCATGTGTGGTTAAAAACACAAGTTGGTGTTTTGAAAAGTCGAGCATGCAGACGTGTTAAAAATGACTCATGGTTTTTAAGAGTTCAGAAGCAATATGGCTGCAAGATGTTTCTGTTGCATTGTAGCCGCTGACATGCCTCTTGTATGTTCTCCTCTTGTTTTTCTCACAGTAAAGGAGGATGTGTGACATCTGGAAGCGCTCAGGAGGCAGGACCGAAACTTCCCCCCCTTGTCGTTTCTCAGGGCACAAACATCAAAGGAGGCGGCAGATAATGTTCAGAGGCTTCAGCGAGGAGCCGCCACCGCTGCAGTCTCAGACCAGGGAGGTTGTCAGGAGGCTGTCGAGAACCTAGTGTGGATGATACGGCACTTCTGAACACATGCGGGACAGGTGTGAAAGGCCTGAGAGTTACAGGACAAATTGAGGTTTTAGTGCAGGATGACAGGTGAGCGTAAACAAGGAGTCCCCCTTTATGTCCCCTGTGTCTTGTGTGAGGTTTCTATCTGACCACCAAGTAAGGTTGGCCAATATGGACGCACATATCAGGAGATTAGTTACCGAAACACATCAATATTTTTCCATTATTGTTAATAATGTCTCTGGTTGTATGTGGCCACTGAGGTTGCAAGTTTTTATGCAATGAAGCAACTTGGTGCTGGAAGGTGTGGTTTGCCTAGACAGACATACCCAAAATAAAGAATAGCTCCACAACTACCATGTCTATCTGCATGATCTTGGTCTCTGTGGATAGGTAAGACCTCGGAGAATTCATCCCCGGTGTCAGTAACATGACTGTTACTATGTCTGAGTAAACTGTGATGAACCAAGGATTTACATTTTTTATCCTCTCCTAAAATGTTTTCTAGATTAGACAGTGGATAACACCATTACAGCAATGATGCCATGCACAGAGATGCCACTGAATTCATTCAGCAACTCCTTTACTACAACTGTGCCAAAGCAGATATAAATAACACAAAGCACAGATTCTACAAAGGTTTTAGTCAGGATAGGACCAGGAGGACTCTCCATTTGGCACGCTTGGATACCCAAAGTGTGCCAAATGGGTTTTCTACCTCTTGAAAGGGAATCTGGCTCTAAAATACTACTGATATCCACTACAGGAGGCGATGTGCACACAATGGAGCCTTTGGAAATGACATTTACCCTGTGCATCATCATGTTCTACCATTGTGCACAGTATAAAATCATAAAAAAACACTAAATTGTATATTTTTGATTCCAAATGGTCAAAAAAAGACCACCACAGCATTTTATGAAGTTTTAAAAGGCAGTGTTTTAACACACAGCTCAGCCGAACCCGGAACCGGGTCCTGTCGGGTAAAAGAGGTTAACGTATTTAAAACACAGAATTAGCCAAAAACTGCCATTCCCATCTGGTCATTTGATCTCTTAATGAAATTCCTGGAAAATAGATGTCAAGAATTGATTTAATAACTATGTGGTGGCAACGAGTAAGCTAAAGAATGAATCACTAGACCACCAGGATACCTCAAACCCTTTAGAGCACCCGTAGCCGGCTTTCTGCTGGTTTGAATCCCAACAAGAAAAGTCTGCTTGAGGAAACTTGATCCCCGACTGTTGGAGTGCGTTGCAAAGGGTAAACATTATAGGGCTTTCCTCAACCAAAGACATTTTTAGTCGACTAACATACAATTTAACTGACGAATCCATTAGCTGATTTAATCAACAGATCTGTGAAGTTTCTCCACAAAGAATCACACAATAGCACCACTTTAAATCTGGTGTTTACCAGAGATGTGATCATAAGGTTCTTGGAAATAAGTCATTCAGCATGAAAAAACGTATAAAAAAACGACTAAAAAAGGGATCAAAACGTCCGATTAGTCGACTAATGGACTGAGAGGGAGCAGCCCTAGTAAACATGGTTCAAACATCTACCGTTTCAGGTCCAAGTCTGACAACTGAAGGTGTGAGACTTTCTCACACTCTTGAAGTGAAGAGTGAATGAAAAGGCGCAGAAACACCTGCTGCTGCTCCTCTCAGGTCTTTTATTAAGAGGAAAGGTATGTCGTTTGTCTCTGTAGCCTCCAGCACCTGATATTTACTTTACCTTTTCAGCTCCGCGGGTTCTCACTACAGTGAAATCATCTCAGTTACAAAGTCAGTCACATGAAGAGACAATTTACTGTTTAGAGTTTTAGAGATGGAAAACGTGTACTTTTGGTATTTGAGCATGAAATGAAGTTTTGTTTTGTTATTTGTTTGAAGGTCAGGGTGAAAGCCTGTGCACTCTTACACGTTATACCTCTAAAAAGAAGTATACTTCAAGTTTATTTTATGATGTAAACTTAAGTATAGTTCAAGTATACTTTATGTAATAAGTATACTAATATCAATATACTAGTAGTATACTTGTAAGTGTACAACTTCAATACATCTTGGGACCAAATTAGCCCACTTTTTAGTTTATAAAAGTATATTTTAAATGTAAGAGTAGTAAACTTTGAATCCAAGTTGTATTTTGTACTGCAAGTGATACTGTTAGCTTACTACTGTATAGTTGTAGCCCACTTTTTAGTTATACTTTAAAGAATACTCTCAGTAAACTACTAGTTTAGGTTTCTTTAAGTTAACTTATAGTACTTGCCAAACATACTTTACACTTTTCTGTATACTTTTCAGTATAAGCCAAGTACACTTAAGTATAATTTTGTTAAATTCATCTCTGATAAGTACATAAAAAGTCACTTGAAGTTTTAAAAGATGTATACTAATACTTGAATGAACTTCTTTTTTGTAAGGGTATTATGTGAATTTTGAAAAAAAGCATTAGATTGCATGATCTTTTTTAAAAAAAAACTGTATAAACTATGTTAAATGGCAGTATAGTAGGATGATACAATACAAAATAAATAAAAATAAAAACTGATTTATAGAAATTCAGCATTAAAATTTAATCCCCGAAAACAAAAGTGGCATTTTTTTCGCACTATTTAGTATTTTAAATAATGCCTTTCATACACATGTTCTGCACTGTTAATAATTAATTTCATATGCATCACTTTATCCTCATGTTTCCCTAAATTAAAGCCTGACTGGACGCTCACTTCCTCTACAGCTGCTGACGTGCTGTGAGTTTATACATGTATAGAGTACAAACAGCTGCATAATACTGCATGTTATGTGTAAAGTCTGCTGCACAAATGTGAGCAAAACTTCTTTTTTTTTTTTACACCAAATTCTTGGTAATTAAAATGATTTGCAGGAAAATGCAGAAAAAATATTTCAAGATGAGTCAGACATTTGGGCTTCAGAGTTTGGATTGTTGTAGAGATGTCAGCAGCACATGTGTGTCTCTGATGACTTTCATCTGATGTTATAACTCTCACGCACGGATCTGCGTCTTGTGGTTCCCAGAAGTGAGTCTAAACAGTTCAGGAGTGTTTATGGAGACGCTGTTGGGAGGATTTCAGCTTTGATTGGGACGGTTGGGATGGATTTTTTTTTTTTTATTGTGTTATAAAGTGATTACAAAACAAGTGAAGACATGTGCAGGAGCATATGTAAAAAAGACCAAATATATTATACAGAGAAAGACAGATAACAAAGTACAAAAACAAAACAAAACAAAACTAGAACAACACAACACACAGAAGCAGGTTGAAGAGTGTGATGTGGATAATGGGTGTGTGTTTGGCATTGAATGAGGCTAGATGGTCATATATGACATATATCTACTCTTAAAGACTTACAGACATCCTTCCTTTTATGTGTAGAGCATAGAGGGAAAAATATATATAAAAAAATAAAAATAAATGAGTAAAATATATATATATAATATATGTATATACACATACACAAATATATTAATAATATGAATAATAATAAAGATGATGATGATGGTCATGATAATAATGTCAATAACAATAATAATACCAACACTTACAATAATAAGTGAGATAAATAAATAAATAAGTAAATAACAATGATAAAGAAAAAAAACGTGATGTTGATGGAGAGCCAGAAGACCCACCTCCAGGAGGAGAGGACTCCTCTGTAGTTCAGTGCCTCCTCCTTTTGGTCATCTTGCGTCCTCTGCACAGGAAAGCAGCAGTGTCCAAATTGAAGCCTTTTTTCTCTAATTATCAAACAGTTTGCGCCACTTTCGCACCGTTTCTCCAAACTCTCAATGGGACCCTTCGACTGAAGCCAGCCTACATCTCTCACAGAGCTGGAGCTGCAGACATGGATTTTTACGCGTTTGGTTCTGCGCGCCTGCTGTTCCATGGATCTTTACGCATGGCGTTGCTGTGGGTCCTGCAGTTAGGAGCGTTGGCGCAACATGGTAGGTGGATGGCAAACTGTTTTTTACGACTCAAGTTATCCGTTTGATCCATGAAGCACATGATTTAATATTTTTTTTTTATAATATGTTTATTGGGTTTTCTTAAGAATAATTAAAAACAACAACAACAAACAAACAAACAAACAAACACTGGTACAGCTCAGATCAAAAAATGTATGAACTGTGGAACAAACTTCCAGATGAGATCAAAGATGCACCAACAGTGAAAACATTAAATATTAGAAAATAGAAACAAGCTAAAATTAAAGCTAGGATAGAAGCTAAAATAGAGTAAAGCACACAAGAGTAAAAGCTCTAGTGCAGTATAAGATCATTATCTGGTTTAATAAAAGGCAGCAAACAGGAAAGTTTGAAGTTTTGATTTAAAAGAACTCAGAGTTGGAGTTGGTCCTGCAGGTTTCTGGGAGCTTGTTCCAAATATTTGGTGCATAAAAACTGAACACTGCTTCTGCATGTTTAGTTGTGACTCTGGGGACACTAAGCAGACCTGATCCAGATGACCTGAGATCTCTGGATGGTTCAGAACATAGCAGAAGATCAGAAATGTATTTTGGCCCTAAACCATTTAGTGCTTTGTAAACCAGCAGGAGTATTTTATCATAGTGCAGGGAAGTCACAGGATATATGAGTTCATGTTCAAGAGACTCCTTGTGAGATAATGGAAAAGAGATCAGGTCCAATATAATTCAGATGGGGCGGCCAAATAGTGTGGAGCTGATCTACTTTAGCATGTAGAATATTTATGAGATATTCCAAAGGGACCATCTCAGATATGACTTTTCGCCAGCCTTGGACAGAAGGTTTCTTATCACTGATCTGCTGTAGTAATATATTTTTTCTAGCAGCAAATGTAAGAATGTTATATAACCTTTTGTTGGCTGCAGTAGTCATATGTGTACTTGAGATTCCTAATATAAAAGACATTGGATTCATTTCTAAATCCTTATTTTCATCTTCTTGCAGGAACATAAAACACACGGAGATGTCTAACGTAGCCCAGAGTCTCACATATATATCGTTTCTTTAAATAAAAAGCAGAAAAAAAGAACATCTTGCCTGTTAAAAGCAGCAGATTCTGCAGAGACTTGTCCTGTGAGGTTGCATTCCTGTCACTCAGCAGGTCCAGAGGTTAGATGGACCTGCAGAGACAGACAAGAGATCACAGATCAGAGCAAACCAAGTCACACAAACTGAGACACTTTACTCAAAGAAAAATTAAATTTGTCAGGTTAAAATCTTCCTCACAGAGACTTTTCCTCTAATTGATGCAGCAGTTATTATCAGACCACTCGTTTTTGTGCCCATCAGGAAAGCTTTTGGAGATGATTCAACAAAGAAGTTGCTCATAGGGGAGATGACAATGTGAGATATTATTTACCACACTGAACTCAATTACAATCAGGAGTTACTGAAGAAAAGGGGGCAGTAAAAACAACATGAAGAGAAATAAAAGAAACAGAAGTCCTCATGAACATGCAGCTGTAATTGACTCCTTAAAAGAACATAATACACTTTTTCAGTGTCTTCTCCCGTCATGCCTTTCTCTCTCTGATATGAACTTTATTTTACTAGAGCATAAAGCTGCTGTCTTCGTCAGTCCAACGTGTTGCTCATGTCTTTGTCTCCAGGCCGTCCAACAACACATCAAAGCACACAGTTGTAAACCTTAAGGCAGGCCATTGTAAAGTGAAACACAGTGGGTCCTCGCAGACAGGAATACCAGGCATTTCTGTGCCAAAACAAAGTCTACCGCAACTCCTGTAACTCGAGGAGACACATTTTGTCCAGTTGACAAACAAAACAAAACAGTATTGGTTTAACTTGCTGAAAGAGATGTGTTTAAACAGCACTTGTAAAATACTCCCCCAGGTACTTAAAATGCCTTCTCAACCGTAAAAAAGTCTTGTTGTGCCACCAAACATGACATGTTTACTATGTTACAAAGAACCGTGGGTCAACGAAAAGATCACAAGATGGCTCAAGTTGCAAAAATAGATTGAGACAAAAACTTGGAGGTCCAGAGTAAAAACAGAATGATGTATGCAATTCACAATGTTTTTATAGTCATCCACGGACTCTTTAACCATATGCCATGATCAGTGACAGAGTCTTCGTCATATAAGATGCCAAATATCTCAGGCTGAAAGTGGTTAAAACAATTCGCAGGACGGGTTTGATTATAATTTGATGTGATGATGCAGTTGTAACCAAATGGCATGTTAGATTTATCAATCCATGTACGTGTGATATCAGCTGCAATAATATGCTTGGACATATCATTGTCAAACTGAAGGGGAGTTTGCCTTATCTATAAATCGTAAGAAAGTTCCTGACCATCTTTACTTCCGTTTTGTCTGCTCTTTTTATTCTTGTCTTCTTTCAAAGACGTACTTGTTTCTTCCTCTTGTGCAGGGTTTCATTTGAGAGCTTTTGTGTGCATCTCAACGGTGTAAATGCTGCTTTTCCACCTTGTCAAGAACCTTTTCTATCACTACTGGTCTTTAAGAATCCATATTCTCCAAATCCTGCATCTTAAATGCAGACAGTCAAGTGTGTTTTCCACCACAAAACTGCTGTGATAATGAGTCTTAAATCATTTAAGCAGATCTCCTCCAGACCCATGACCCTGTCTGTGGCGGTCTGACTGTAGTGTCTGTTATTGTGCTGAGTGACAGGCCCTCTGGGAAACAGAGCCGGAGCCTCAGTTGTGTTAACATCACGCTCTCCCAAATTAATCTTCTTTCCTGAGAAACTGGATAATCCCCTGCAGAGTCCCTGCACATCTGGGCTGCTGAGGGCCTCCCTCCCAGCGGGATCTTTCTCCCTCCGGGGGCTGCTTCATTAGCTCACCACCCCCCCTCCAGCTCGGTAAACTAATTAAGCCGCCAATTGGACCAGTTTAGCCGCCAGCCGAAGTCTCCCCGATTGTCCTCCTGCCTGAAAACCTGGTTGTTTGGACAACCTGTGACCTTAAATCTTGTCAGAGGAGCCCCCAGACGCGGCGTACACGCAGACAGGCGGCGATGTAAACAAGAGCATTTGCTTTCAAATGGCTGTCAACATGACGTTCAGCCTGTAAGACCTTGTTTAGGCTTGGGATCACCGGCAGTAACTTCGCCCTGTCCATTCAAGGCTTTGACTGTCTCAAGACATCCTAAATACCCAGAATGTTTGTCTTCCATGATGTGACTTTACTCAGCCGCCACAATCAAACTCAAACAGGGAGACAAGCTGAAAGAACAGCTCGTTCTTTTTGTTAAGAAAAGCCTCTGTTGACGACTTTGACCCATTTCACTTGACAGATGTAGAGCTTCTGAGAGTGTGCTATAGTGTGGAAAACTACATGTTCTGCTCAAATAATTCCCCCGGTTGTTTCAGCCTGCAGCTGCAGGCGGTGTTCAGAGGCCAGTCATGCGCCATTGGCTTTATCGTCCTTACCCGGGGCGAGTTTAGAGAGGCGAGAGGCTCACAGGAATGTCTGTTATTCTTAGCAATTTAGATAACCTCCGGGGGTGAAATGATCCTTCCTGCTCATCTCCTCAATGACCAACTGACAGTTTAAAGAGCAGATCATGACTTTGTCACCTTTTCCATCTGACCGTTTCCTTTGATAATGAAGTTCCTCAGGAACAAATCATTAATTTACAAACTTATTCACGAAGGATCTAAAAAATGTTAAAATATGCTCAATTAAATCCTTTATCCAAGCCTTTAAACTGAGTTTGTTCCAGTCAGTCAGTCAACTGAGCTTGACCTTGTTGTGTTGAAGTTGGTTGCACCAACTAGAAATAACTTTATTATTATAAAGACTTAATAATTAACTTTTATTTTGAGCAGCTGAAACTCTTAATGTGCATTAAAGGAAGAGGTTTTGTTCTCAAAAAGGGGCTCCATTTTTGAAGGTGAGAGAAAATGAGACCTTAATTAAGATTGTTTTGTCAAACTACTATTCCCAAGGCCGAGAATAAACGTCCACACAAAGTCAAGCCAAGGACAGTCAGGCTTTTGTGCTCCGTTTCCCACGATGACATGAGCTGCTTTTGTTTTGTCTATCTTGATCACATCTGTCCTCTTAGACCCTTCCTGACCACAACCAGCAGGACTCAGTCAAAGATGAAGACGTGACTCCAGGGTAAACCTGATCACAGCCTGAGATTCTCAGTTTTCATTTCCTCTTGATTAACTTGACAGATCTGGAGCTCAAAAAAGACAAAGTGAGAGGAGGAGATTTTACGTTGGAAAACATTTTTTTTCAGCAAAGGCCTGCATCCAAAAATATTATACACATCTGCTAAATGAGTGCGTAATTTCCACCATCCTTGTTGTTTGTCACACCTCAGCTCCAGAGTGTCACCCAGGAGGTCACCGGACTTTGCGTAACCCGTATCGCAGCGTCGACTTTGACTCCACAGAGATCCAGAACACGGCCATCCAGGACCTGATCTGTGACCACTCGCTGTCGCCGGGCTGGTACAGATTCATGATCAACAACAAGCCGGCGGAGATGCCGACCACCTGCGTTGAGGTAAGACGCCAAAGATAAAAGATGTTGTGTTCACATCTACCTCTTGTGTCTCTACTTGATTGTCAAAATCGGTAAATAAAAAAGCATTCTCTGCTTGCGCAAACATCTAGCATCCATCAGGTTGGTTTAATAAGCACCTTCAGCTCAGGTGGAGAGTATAATTACGCCCTCGCTGCAGGTAATGACTGTTTCTGTTGACGCCCCCCCACCTGCAGATGAACCGCTGTGGTACACAGGCTCCGGTGTGGTTGTCACTGAAGGACGCCTCCCTGCCGCGGCCCGGGGAGGTCCACCAGCTCTCTGCCTGCGCCACCTGGCAGTTCTTCCACGGCAGCACCAAGGACTGCTGCCTCTTCCGCATCCCCATCACGGTGCGGAACTGTGGCGAGTTCCTGCTCTACAGACTGCAGTCCACGCAGGGGTGCATGGGATACTGCGCCAAAGGTGAACATGCTGGATGGGTCGACAGAATCTGAGCTGAACTTGACATGTTTTCAGATGCTTTGTGCTATTAGAAAACTTTTCCTGTAGAACATCGGGACATCAGATTTTTGAGGCAGATGCA
This sequence comes from Sebastiscus albofasciatus, assembly GCA_916701655.1. NCBI lineage: Eukaryota > Metazoa > Chordata > Actinopteri > Perciformes > Sebastidae > Sebastiscus > Sebastiscus albofasciatus. Next base: position 39,913 of record CAKAOI010051925.1, read on the forward strand.
TGTATTGATATTTGAGAATCTTAAAAACAATATTTGTGCACCAATAATGAGAAGAAATCTGATAAATCTCATGTTTCAGTTACTCCAGATTTGGGACCCAGACTCTGCCCGCCAGGTGAGGTAGAAGTCAACGGCAGATGCAAAGGTGAGACATTCTGATAATATGAATCAAACCACACAGTGTTCATCATCGGGGTACTTTTAGATAACTGCTGTCTGTGTTTTCAGCCGCCGTCCCGTCCCTGCCGTCCCGGCCGGCGATCACCCCTGAGCTCATCGGCCACAGTGTCCACCTGAGGTGCTCCTTCAACCCGCCGCCGTGGAACCAGCCGCTGGGCTTCCAGGTGGTCTGGGCCAGACACATCGGCCACAGCATGAAGGCTGAGATCAGGCAGGAATCCACAATGAAGCCCTTCTCTCTGGTGGAGATGGATGGCGTTCACTTCAGGCTTGGAGAAACGGTAATTTCTCCCAGACCGTGCTGAAAGTTTCGGGGAGCACATGTGGAGGGTTTGACCCCTCAAGTGGGCAACGTAAGCCGTGGATCATGCTGACCTGACCTGGGTTCAGCCTCACAAAGTAAAGGCAGAGAGGCAACGTGTGTCATATCCCGTTAAGAGAAAGCAAGAGGATGGCGGGGAAGTTAAATCAGTTGCAGGTTGGGAAAGCCTCGCTTCACATGCTTCTTATTTAAACCTCTCCATTCATATCTGGGGATTTTTACATGATGCACACATACAACAACGCTGTTTCTTTACACTGGTTTCCTAATAGCTCAACACTTGCACTTGGAAAATTAGGGAGGCTTCTGCAAGCATCTGCAACCTACAGTTCTTGCTCCAAAGCAACTTTAAATCTGATTTGTCCTTGAAGGGCAGAGCAGATTCATAGCGGCATGGAAATAGTAGGCTAGTTTGTTGTATTTGTGTTTCCACAATGTTTGAATACAGACTTCAGAGCAGTTATTCCTCATTGTATGTGCATGTTGGTGGTCATCAGCTGTATTCTCTTTCCAGAAGACACTAGGTGATGCAAAGCATTTAATCAGCCATTTCTTTGTCTTTGCAAGTTCTTTGAGGCCGGCTTCATGCGTCCAGACCATAAGTCACTTTTTCAATGCAGGATCAAGGAGCTCGGAGTGAAAATGCATCTTACATTCAGCTGCGGTTGTCGCTGTTTAGATTGGACAAGGAAAATCAACATACAAGTGAAGACGTTTGTGCTTGTCAGGCTGAATGATCGCTCGTGAAACTAATTCTGGTGAGCAGGGAAACGAAGAAGAAATCTGAACGTTTATTTCTTACAGCTGAAGTACTTCCGCTTTGGGAGTAATAATTGTTATAATTAAATTTCTTCTTGAGGCTGCTGACGGCTCTCAATTCCTGGAGAAATCACTTCTTGCCAGGAAACATTAAGCCATTAGATTGTCACCGTGATGCTATTTGAAAGTGAGGTGATGTCACTCGGACTATTCACCCTCATACAGCTGTGGACCATTGTGCTCGTTGTCCATATTTGGACACCGGGGATGTATTAGTTGTGTCTGGAACATGTTGCAGAGGGCTGGGCTCGCTCACGCAGCCTTTCTTTAACACATGTTGATGTAGCAGCTGAGTTGGGTCAAAGGTCAGGAGAGTTAGTTAAATGTTAGTGCTCTTAGAGCTACTCAGGGAAATGTTTTGATACATTTCCAGTTTATTTAAATGTTAACTTTTAAACATCGTGTAAACCACCGAGCAAATGTCCTGTGAAGGGCCATGCAGAGATGAAGCAGGTCCGTCGCCTAAAGCCGGAGGAGGTGAAGGTGCTGGAGCAGGAAGGATTTGTGATTTTGGGCTATACAAACAAAATTGACTTGACTTGACAAACTTTTACTTGAAAATCAATTTTGAATTTAAAAACACAACCAGATCTTGATCTGATCTTAATCTTGATCTATGTAGGTTTGTTTTTTTAAGGAATCAAACGCTGATAGAAGGATTTAAACTCTATTATACCTTTATCTTTAAGTTTTCTTTTGCATATGTGTGATGTTTTCCTTGCAGTTCTCCTGCAGTGTGTCGACTTTCAGAGTCAACTCCAGCCACAGCAGATCTCCTCCGAAAGAAAGTGAGGGTTTCTACGCTGGACTGAAGGTAAACATTCTTGTGTCATGTTTTAACTCCAATCTACATTAACATACAGAGCAGTTATCAGTCTGATCAAGCGAACCTAGCAGAGCTGAAACCCGCCCAGTCAAACTCACCGAAGCCTCTTTGTTCCCTCTTTCTCTTCAGTTTTCTCCAGACTCACTCCACATAGCAGAGAACAGTAAAGATCACGAGGTGACCGTCCACAGCACAGTGCCCATCCCCTGCTTCGGCCCCGACCACGGCCACCAGTGTGGAGTCCCTCTGGCTCTGAGCGTCCACGACCCAGGTCAGACCTGCAGGGAAACAGGAGATAGTGTTTGAGTATACAGCAAGTTAACCATGTGTGTGGAGACAGAAAATCCTAATTCTGGCAACAGGATGAGCCCGCAGAAACCACCACAGCTGACCAAACATACCATACTTTTAACCTTAACTTCATATTTAGGACATTTTAAAAGGAATTGTTCTCGCAGAAAGCTGTTTAATGTAGAAAACTCTTTTCATGAGTTTGTCTTGGGTTCTTCTTCTGTTATGCTCTGACTTGCCCCGTCCATCATCACATCAAAGCCAGCTCAGGAAGACATTATAACAGTTGTGCAGGCAGCTGTGTGCCGTCCGTTAACACTAACTCACTGCTGTGTTGACATCCACAGACGGTCTCGGACACGAGGCCCCAAATGTGGCGCTGTCCGCCTGCCAGGTGGAGCTCCAGCCTAACGCCTGCAGTGGAGGCAGCTGCGGCGGGGCAAGCTTTTTTGTCACCGCTGTCACCGATTTCACAAGAGATGGGAATCGGCCAAGTCTGGTCGGAGTTTTGCCAGGACCCAGCGCACCACGACTCTGGAGAAACTACGTCCCAACATCCCTGAAAGTGAGTTGAAATGAAACTCCTTGGATGTTCAAAGATAAACATACATAATGTTTTCTCATGAGTGTGAAAACCAAACGTGTGCATGGAGTGATAGATTATTTAATTATCATCTGGATCACTGTTTCACAGCTTCACGGGGATCACGAGGCCTTCTTGACTTTAAGGGGTGTAATGTCACTTAGTCAGGGGTTGTCAGTTTAATTAATGATAGAAAAGGGGTCCTTTTAAGGAAAAATGTTGGGAACCACTGATTTAGAGCATGTTTAGGGTGAAAGGTTGATTCAAAGTCATCTATCTAACAGCATAGTCAACGCAGAGGTTCCAGGGATTCACGGAAAGTTGATTTGGAGACATGCAAACTGTAGCGAAAGCTCTTTAGTGGGTCTTAGGGGTCCTGTGGTATGCAAACTGCCAAGGACGTGGTCCTTACTGGCGACCCTCCTTGAGACCAAGGGGTCTTTGAGGAGGTTCCAGTGGCCCTTGGGGATTCCAGGAGTCCTGGAGGGAATTTTTTTAAGAGGGCAACTAAATGAAGAATAAAGTAATATAATTATCAAACTTTAATTAGAAAGATGTCTCTAATCACAGGTCTCTCTGTCATACTGTTTACATATACACACAGCTATACAGTGCTTTATAAAACTGGACGGAACGGTGGGGGTTTAGGGACAAAAATGTGCCTGATGACTAGAGTACTGCTCTACGTAGTCATTAGCTGCGTCAACACAAGCTATTATGTTATGTAAGACATGATGTCAGCCCTCCAGACATTGTGTCTCTAAAGGGCCTAGAGCAGAGGAGTCGGGTGAAAACTTCAAAGCTCGAGGTCAAAGGGTCACATGGTGGAGCCCCCTAATGTATGATCTCCTCTGCACCCAGGTGACGGTCCAGGACGTTCCTACTTCCATCTGCTACTCTCTGACTGACCCACATGTCATTACTCTGGACGGCAGGTAATGTACCTCTTCTCGCAGGCGTCAGATGGTGATTTGAGTTTCACTAAAACATCTGTGTGTCCTTCTGTTTTCTGTGCAGGCGTTATGAAAACCAGCAGACGGGCACCTTTGTCCTTTACCGGAGCCTCGTCAGGGAGTTTGAGGTCCACTCTCGTCAGTGGGACTGTGGCAGCCGACACTACGCTGTCGCCTGCAACTGTGGCGTTGCGGCGCGAGAGGGGAACGACGTTGCCGTCTTTGACATGTGCAATGGCCAGCCGCAGGAAACCAGACCGCAGCTTACCCTGAAGAACCTTGGCGACGGGGAGGGCAGTCGAGTCAGGGTGCTGGAGTCCCACCAGGGGAAGAAGGTCACCGTAGGTATCCGAACATTTTGACACTGGTGCAGATTTGTTTGGAAAAATCATCAAACATCTTTTCATGCTTGAACCGTCAGTTGACTTTGATTACATCCATCACATAAATTTGATCAAGTTTGCGCAGCTCTTTTGCTGCATGAGGAGATTATGTTAATGAGCTGCTGGATGTGACTCTCCTCTTGTAGTTGATCTTTCCCTCCGGGGCCTTTGTTAGGGCCGATGTTGGCGATTGGGGGATGAGCCTGTCCGTACGGGTGCCCAGCGTTGACTACAGCAACACGCAAGGCCTCTGTGGCACCTTCGACCACAATGGAAACAACGACTTCCACGGCTCTGATGGCGGCTCCTATGGCCCTGATGACCTGCATCGCTTCATAGAGAGCTGGAGGTCAGTCTGCGACAATTAAAAATAAAAATGAATGTTTGTTTTACTTCATACTTTAGCTTTAGATTTGGCTGAAACGGTGGATTCTTCACAGAGCTATTTGTTCCTGTCCTTTCTTCTGCGTGTGTGCTAGGATAGCTCCCGGCGAAAGTTTATTTGACAGGACGCCTCCTGGAACGACGCAAGAGTTCAGGAGACCTTTCTGTCAGTGCCAGAAAGGATACAGCACTTCTCATGACGCTGGCACAGGGATGAGGAACTTATACAATCCGTCCGCTCACTCCGACTGCATAGCATACGATAATGTGGATTACACATCTGTGTTCCCCTCTATGGACACAACAGTGGAATACATCAAGAGTCCAGAGAGAGAGGAAAGTATCCTGGATTTGTCTGTCTTTAATGGTCATCCTCTGGAAAGGAGGCACCTTCAGTTTCACAATCAGAACAGTGACGGTGATGTTGAACTGGACGATGAGTTCAGGGAGGATCTTCTGCTTTCCACTGGGAGGACAAGGAGACAGGCGTCATTTGAATTCCAGCCTGTCTTTGCTGCTCAGAGCCTCAGCCAGGCCGACATGGAGAACTTTGCCTACTTCTTCCCTGAGGATCACTTGGCAGAAGCTCGGCCGGAGGTGCAACCTCAGTGGCCCACGCCGAGTGGCCTGACCTCGGCCAAAGCTTTGGAGGTGTGCCAGATAGCTTTGGCCAACTCCACTGTTGGTGTGGTGTGCCGGGGGCTGCTGGGACGCCGTCTGGACGAAGCCGTGGATCTCTGCATTCTTGACCTGCAGCTCAAAGACGACCTGGGCTGGGAGGAGGCACTGCTGCCATACCTGGAGAACGAGTGCGAGAGGAGGCTGTTGGAAAACCGGACCCAAAGAGCCATGGAGGTGGCTGGCCCACCGGAAATATCCCGGGAGGTGGTGACGGCGCTGCGCTGCCCCAACTTTTGCAACGGAAATGGAGAGTGTACGGAGTGGGGCTGCCAGTGCTATCCCAGCTACAGCTTCTACGACTGCAGCCTGGCCATCAGTGAGTATCCAGAGACTGTTGATCCAATCCTTAATGGGTTTAGCAGGTCAATTTTTATGTGTTTAACATGCTCAAACTACCCTGCTTTACTACAAAATATACGCATTTTTCTGACGATGAAGAGTAGTCTGTTAAATAACTAATATTCTCTCTTTTGATTGGTTTGTAATTTCTCCTCTGATAGGCCAGCCAGTAGAAATAACAGATTTGGAGAATGGAGGACTGTGTGACATCCGAGCCTTCAACTGCCGCAACATTCGAGTCTTCGGCCTCGGCTTCATCGACTCTCCCGATCTCAGCTGCCATGCCACCAGACTTAAGGTGAGGAAAGGCAACGTCAAAGGTCGGGCTAAAAGCCTTGACACACCAAGCCGATGGTCAGCTATCGGTCAGTTTAAGGCCGTCGGTGAGCGTCTGTTGGCCTAGTTTTTGTGTTGTGTCCCGCATCGTTGGCTCTAGTCTGCCCATGTAGGAGGCTTTTCAGCCATAGGAGAAGAGAAACAGACGTGAGGAAAGCAAGCCAATGAGTAAAGTCAAGAAGAAAAACACAGAAGGCTCTTCTCATTGTTCATCTTCATTTCATCTGATCATTCCAGTACACAGATATTTTCACAGTGACATGGCTGTCTGGAATGAGTGAGAGTGAGAGAGGTGTGAAAATGGTCGGCAGACGCTGCTTTGTTTCATGTAGGTATCATAACAACGGATAAATATGCGTCGTCCTCGGCCTTCCGGTTTCCCATTTTTGGTGTGGAGAGTTATTTCCTCTCACGCAGGTGCAGAACGTACGTGTTAACTAGCCTTCAGCTGTAGTCTTTGCGGTGTCAAGACAAAGTTGAGATAGACAAAAAGTCGGCTTTCATCACCGCTAATTCTTTGACGTCGAGTAGTTGGTGTGTCTGGGCCATTAAATATGTCCTCTGGATGGTGTTGCTCTGCCTCCACAGTACATGAACGGAGTTTGGGTTCCAGGGGAAAAACAGCGAACAAAAGCCACCTTCCTCAGCTCCAAGGCTTTAGACTGCGCTGTCCCATCTCTGAGCAACACGGCCGTCAATACAGAAGACTTCATGATGGACGACAAACCGTACGCACGCTGGGAGATTAAGGTAATGTCTCTGATCTCGTTTGTTGTTTGTTGGCTGTTTTGTCAGAAGCTTTTTCTTTTCCAGCGTCAGCTCCTCTCTTTCCTATCCCAGGTCACCAATGATGGCTCCCAGTACAGCCAGGCCAAGGTGCTGACAATCTACGATGGCGTCTGCCAGGTCTGCGAGGCATCGCGCTCAGGACTCTGTAAGTTAAAGGTAACTCGCATACAAAAAAACAAGTGTTCTTCTCCATGCCCAGTTGTTCATCTCCTCCACACTGATGACTCCAAACATTTACTAAAAAATAACTATTTCAATGTTTTGTTCAAGCCCAGTCCCAGAAACCTATGCCCCCACTTACGTAAACAAACCCTTTCATGACACCTTAAGTAAAAGCCAGGCTAAAAAGATATGTCTTAAAGTTTCTTTTAAAAATGTCCACAGAGGTGAAGCTTTCACCAACTTCTTGTGTTTTTAGGGAGGAAAGTCATCACTCACATGACTGCAACAGATCACTTGTTAACAGAAGTAGGAGACAGATGTGATTCAGTGCGTGTTTAGTGGAAAAGTGTGGTGAAGCGATTTATAAGCTCTGAACAACTTGTAGCTGGTTGAATGACTAAACCAGAGACGGTGTGATTTTCCTCCAAACATGCAGCAGCTGGCTTTTTAAAAACCCGACAAATGTACAGAGGGGGTCCTGCTGTTACTGGAACAGCTTTTTATGGGACTGAAGACAGGACAACATGTAACCTTACAAACAAGACACCAAGAGATGTGCTTGCCAAAGCTGAACTAAATTGAATTAACTTAAGTAGAGATGGAGCAGATGATATGCTGATTTCCTGTTATTTATCAGACATCTCCAGATAAAACCACACAAGAAAAACAAACCTTTCTGGATTCTGCCTCAACATGTCAGCGTTTTAAAACAAAATTGTAAATATGAGTACACAAACAAACCTTTTTTTTACTGTCTCTGGCTGCCAGGAGAGGACGTGTAACATCGACGGGATGTGTTTCGCAGAGCGAGTCTCCAGTCCCAGCAGCCCTTGCCTCCTCTGTGACCCGGACACCTCCAAATTCACCTGGTCTGTGAATCAAGGTATAAACAACTCATTGTGAATCTCATCCTACAAAAAGAGAACAATCTTTTTTAATACATCTACAAAATCACCACAGATAATCTGCCTGGACACGTTTCATTCGTACATATCAGTCAAAAAATAGACATTTTTATATAGAAAGTACACACTATATGGCCATAAATATGGTTTTCATGCACCCCTTTTAGTCTGAGCTGCTTGGCCCCTTAGTTTCAATGAAGATAAATCTGTTTTTTAGAGAATAGTGTTCCTCCAGGACGTGTTTCTGCCTCAGCTTGCAGCCCACTAATGATGAATAACAGTATTTATCTTACTGCATTAGTGCAGTGGCAGTCGTGGTAAGCTGTTACTGTGGTAGCCGTCCCACTGTGGTCCTGTTTGTCCCCATTAGCAGATCAAAGCAGCGGAGGTTTAAGTTTCCCAGCATGTCCTGACCTGTCACTTAACCACTCTGAGACAGAGGGGAGAGGAGGAGAGGGGGTAAATCACATGCTTGATTACCACAGCTGCACACACTGACAATCATCCTTACTTACACTCAACAAACCACAGGTCAGTTGTAACAGTGAGGCTGTAATAGCTGTGCACTGCGATGAATGACCAACTTAACACGTCATTTAGTCTCACATTCATCCATGCACACGAGACAATAAAATGAAAGAAATGTAATAAAATAGATTTAAAAGCTATAATAGTAGTAAAACAATGTGAAGTAAAAAAATAGATTAATAAAATAACAATAAAATAGAGTAAAATTATACAACTGAAATACCATGAAATAAGTAATTAATAAAATAACAATAAAATAGAATAAAATGTTACAACTTAAATACAATAAAATAAGTAATTAATAAAATAACAATAAAATATAATACAATTTTACAACTTAAATATCATAAAATAAGTGAATAAAATTATTTAAAAAATGTCTATAAACCATTCTTAATCAAAGACCTGGCTGCATAGGTAAGTTTATTTTTACCTGCAGCAGCAGACTGTTCCAGAGCGTAACAGCTAGTCAGTTAGGTTAGGAATTCAGTAATAGCAATAATCTAATTAATCACTTTCTTAACATATGACCATCATGCTGAGCATGTGTTTCCTGGGATTATCGTCACTTTCTTCCTATTAAACATAGTGAAATAGGGAAATAGTGATCTCAGTAATGGATGCTGCATGATCTGAGAGCTCCATGTGGAAAGAAAAGCTGGA
>CAKAOI010051925.1:49076-69314 GCA_916701655.1 Sebastiscus albofasciatus
ACAATCATCCTTACTTACACTCAACAAACCACAGGTCAGTTGTAACAGTGAGGCTGTAATAGCTGTGCACTGCGATGAATGACCAACTTAACACGTCGTTTAGTCTCACATTCATCCTTCAGGCCTGAATTTTAAATGAGTTTCCAAGAATAATCTCCCCAATGTGGTGAGATTGTTCCTCTTCTACCCGGTGCAGTTGTATAAAGTGCCAGACATATTTCAATCAATCAATCAAACTTTATTTGTATAGCACCTTTCATACAGGTTAGTGCAGTTCAGAGTACTTCACAGAAGACTGACAAGCCGGAAATAAGACGGAACAAGTGCAGACCGTGAAAACAACAGACAAAAACAAAAACAATTCAGCAATTTGACAATTTGAGACCAATGCACATGAGACAATAAAATGAAAGAAATGTAATAAAATAGATTTAAAAGCTATAATAGTAGTAAAACAAAGTGAAGTAAAAAAAATAGATTAATAAAATAACAATAAAATAGAGTAAAATTATACAACTGAAATACCATGAAATAAGTAATTAATAAAATAACAATAAAATAGAATAAAATGTTACAACTTAAATACAATAAAATAAGTAATTAATAAAATAACAATAAAATATAATACAATTTTACAACTTAAATATCATAAAATAAGTGAATAAAATTATTTAAAAAATGTCTATAAACCATTCTTAATCAAAGACCTGGCTGCATAGGTAAGTTTATTTTTACGTGCAGCAGCAGACTGTTCCAGAGCGTAATAGCTAGTCAGTTAGGTTAGGAATTCAGTAATAGCAATAACCTAATTAATCAGTTTCTTAACATATGACCATCATGCTGAGCATGTGTTTCCTGGGATTATCATCACTTTCTTCCTATTAAACATAGTGAAATAGGGAAATAGTGATCTCAGTAATGGATGCTGCATGATCTGAGAGCTCCATGTGGAAAGAAAAGCTGGAAACCCCTCCAGACATGGACATGTGTGTTTACAATGATTCTTCCAGGAACAGCCTGGCTGGAGGAATGCTTCTGCCAAGGCAAGCTCACTTGTAAAGAGTTTATTTCAGGACAGGAAGTAGATTCTGTCACCAAAACACAAAGGCTTGTAGTTGATGTAAGGGTAAATAAGAAAGGAATAGCTGTTTCTCAAATTTGTCCCCCTCTGTCTGCAGTCAACGAGCCGCCGGCCTTCCACCGGCCTCAAAGCCACCTGCGGACATTTGCCGGGGAGAACTTTGTCTTCCAGTTCGCAGCATCAGACCCCGAGGGCTCGGCACTCCTCTTCCAGCTGGAGGAGGGTCTGAGGGGGGCCGTCCTCTCGCCCGCTGGCCTCCTCATCTGGAGGGTCCCATTGCTTTCTGAAGAGGAGGGACGTCAATCGAGGCGTTCCTTTCGCTTCACGCTGTCGGACGAGTGCAATGCCCAGAGCACCTTCACCGTGGAGGTAGAGTTGGAGGAGAGATCAGAGGGAATGGTGCAGGAAGGATTTATGGGCATTCATGCTCACAGTATTGTTTAAAAATTGTTAAATATATCAATAAAAACAGGTTGTGCCTTATCAGTGTCTCTCTTTTCCATCTATAACACAGATTGACGTGGTGCCATGTGGGTGTCAGAACGGAGGTACATGTGTGACGGACGTCAATTTCCCTGCTGGCAGCGGGAAGTACCTGTGTGTATGTCCCGAGGGTCAGCAGGGCGACCTCTGTGGCGAGGATGTGGACGAATGTCTGTCAGCCCCGTGCACAGCTGGCAAGTGCATTAACACAGCCGGCGGGTACAGATGCGTGTGTCCTCCGGGGCTGAGAGGTAAGAGGTTAATGAAATCTATCACAATTTTTGATCTTTAAAGCTCACTAAAAGCTTTACATCTGTTGGGCGTTTCTGGCATAACGTTTGCAGGTGTAGAGGATCAATCACAGTTATGCTTTACGCTCGCAGAAACAATTCCCTGTGTGTGGTTTTGGCAGGTGTGACGTGCCTGGAAGATATCAATGAGTGTGAAAGGAAGCCGTGTTTCCCCGGAGTCCAGTGCTTCAACAGTTTTGGCTACTATGGCTGCGGCCCATGCCCCAAAGGCATGCTGGGAAACGGGACAATATGTACAGGTAAGCATGAGCACACTGAGCATATGTTTAAGGTGTTTAAGATACCGTGTTTGTGGCTTAATTGTTCAATTTTTATCAGCTACAAAAACAAACAAGACCCGTTATACATGATGAGAAAGCTCCTTCCACCGAACCTGGATCACATTAACAGGCATAACATCAGATACTGCTGTTGAAATGACGTGTAGAGTTCTAAGATCTCACATAATAAAACATTTTTCTATATAATTATTTGCATGCAAAGATTTCTCTGCTGCTGTTGTACTATCAAGTTGGATAAGAGCATCAGCTAACTGCCCTGAACGTCTCTGAAGTACTGGCGTTGAATGGAAACCAGATGGCTGTTGGCCGCTGATACCTCTGCCTCCTTCCATGTGCTCACTTTGAGTTGCACTGCTACCTGGAGTGAATGCTTTGAAAACACTGCCGCTGTGGGAGAGCAACTGCTTCCAGCTAAGCTTAAATTGCTCAATCTTGTTTGTGTACATGCACAGAGTACACAGTAAACATCACTAATAGATGCTAATACTAAATTACTATACGTCTGATATTCATAAAGGTCCTGCAGCTGCTTCACAGTGAACACCTCCCAGCAGCTAGGAGTCTGTAGTAAAGCAGGAATGAATGCTGCAAGGCTGCATAACTTAAAGACTCATTTGTGGCTTCTTGTTTGTGGCTTTGTTCGTATTTGTTAGTTAGTGGTTAGTAGGGAACTCCTCTTGGTTGCAGACACACTTTGTTTTGAGTTAAAGCGGCTGTTTTGTTACTTCCTGCAAACTTTTCAAGGCTAATCAGTCCCTCTTTCTATTCTGAGGTGAACGCAAAGTTGTTCAACATTCATGCTACCAGTGAACACATCACCATGCTTATTTGGGGCAGCCAGGTTCGTTTCTAGCTGTGGTGACAGGTTGACATAGATGTTATGATGTGCAAAAGTTCAACAAGCTTCTAGCTAGATAAATGCAGAACTTGTGTATTTAAAGTTCATAGTACACGGCTTTAAAACAAACCTGGGCTGATTAGCAGTTGCAAATCATCTCAAGTGTTTGTGTTGAGTTCTTGCAATTGCATTGTTGTCCTTTGAGTAATCAAAGAACCATCTAAGCAAACCGAGGTGTATGTTTCAAGACATTATCGTCCCTGATGGAAAACTTGGCTCATGGCAAAGCACGCAGCAAAAGTTACTGTCAGCAACGTATTGTTTGTCATTTTTATGGAACTTTGTAAAAGTAGACTCCTTGGTTTCCTCATCCTCTCTGTTTTACTGCTTCAGTCCTCTGAACGTCTCCAGCAAAGGGACTTTGGTTTGATTTGTTTGACCTCATTGTTCAGTTCAGTGCAAAAGATGCACAACTTTATGTGTCAGGGGGCCGTTAGGAACTGCACCGGGAAGTTCCTAAATCACAAATGTCCTGGAAGCAAAGCTGACTGTGGTGAAGGTTTTTTCTTTGACTCTTTTGCTTTTTTTCTGCCGTCTGCTGTTGACATCAGAGCTGCAGTCAAAAGCACACGAGTCAAGACTAAGTTCACATGTCTCAAGTACAAATACTGCTGAAGTAGTTTCTTAAAGATCAGAAGCTCTGTTTTAAACAACAGCAAACTAAGTTTTAAGACTCAAGACTCAGATGTTTTGTGATGTAATCTGCCTCTGTTAAGCAAGAGATGTTGGCCGAGACAACGCTGGGTAAATGAGAGTCAGGTTTGTTTGACTTGCTGCCAGTGTTTCCTGCTACACTCGTGGCTTGTAAATGTGTTGATAGGCTGTGAGTGGTTCTCATGCCTCATTGAGATCTTTACACAAACTCGATCCAAAGTCTCGTCTCTTGCTGAGCGTCTGTCTTATTAAAAACAACCACCCAGGCTACAGTATATTCTTCAATCCTTCACCTCTTTGCTGTTGGTTCATTGCAATGTGGGTGATCTCCAGATTGAATGGGAAGTGGTTCCAGAGCATCAGATAAAGGCGTCATATGGCAATCCAAAATATAATCTTTGTTTTTCTTCATACAGCAGTCCCCATCTCTCCCACATCTGCTCCTCTTCCGACGGTCTACAAGATACCAGATGTTCTGCTGCAACCACCCAAAATAAAGACAGACACTTTCCGGAAGACCTCAAGTGGTAGCTCCCCGCAGACAAGGGCTGAGGCGGGGAAGACAATTCCAAGGATTGACCCAAACCGATCACAAACTAAGACCGCCGCTTGGAGATGGATTCCAGGAAAGGGCCTGAACCCGGCGCTCACTAAGCCAGAAACTAACAAAAGCGTCACAGCAGTTACACCAATCATGTCCCAAACAAAGACTAATGCTTTGAGAAGAATCAAACTTAACACATCCACGACTAACACAGACACTTTCAAGAACATCTCAGGAATTATACTGGACCAAGTCAAGCCTGATCAGCCCAAAATCAGCAACACTATTGCCAAGACATCCACTGTAGTCCAACCTGCCGGAAGTGGCAGACTAGCTTCAGGTAAGCCCAACGTTTCCAACAATGTCTACCAACTTGTAGTGGACTCTGCTGAGACCCTTTAACGACATTTAACAACTTTCTAATGGACGCTTAGAAGGCCCTACTGACCACAGTTTGTCTCTCAGGATCTGGTCAGTCTCCGGCTGTGAATGTGTCGGCCACGTGTGCCAGCAGGCCCTGCTTCCCTGGGGTCCAATGCATCAATCACAGGCCGCCACACGTGGGCTACGTCTGCGGCCGTTGCCCGCCCGGCCTGTATGGCAACGGACGCGTCTGTATGAAGAACGCCAAGGCAGGTAAGGGATTTCTTTCTGAACATTTGATTTTGCAGTTATGTAACCAATGGACTTGCAGCTCTGACACCTTGATTAGACATCTCCATTCACATAAAAGAAAATTAGAATACAAATAAAAGAATGCATGCATGAATATCAACATACATGACTAAATAAAACAGATCCAGATGAAAACATTTGTCAGGAATGTGGAAACTCTCCAAACATTGTGGGCTACTTTATATTGTTCTTATTATGCTCGGGTTTCCCTGATGTTGTTTTTCTTGGTTGGAAGGAATGACAGTTATTGCAGCAGTTAAATCAATTTTAGTGTTCGGAGACAGCCTGGATGCTCGGCCGCAAAGTTTCAACAGAAGATTGCTAAACATTGTATTGTCACAAGTGAAGCAGGGGGGTCCTAACGACTGAGAAGAGGCACTTTCATTCCAACTGAAGTCCCTTTACTGTGGATGGTGTTGGTCTGGAAAGTCACAAGGCAGAACAAAGTGTTAATGCAGATGAGTCAGTCAGCCTCAAACAAGACATGAATCCCTTAAATCATTTTGCAGTGCTGTTCTGAAGAGTTCTGCCTGCAAAATTGTTCTCTTAACATTTTATTTGTGCAAGGACTGATTGTCCAAGATGATATTATTTAAACAGATTTCTCTTTTCTCCTGCTTTAGTTTACTTTATTATTATTTTTCTATTCTCGCGCAGCACAAATGCAGTTTACAGATTTGCCACCATCAATTTGTGTGGAGCCTGTGGAGAAATCATGACAGGCTAGTTACGGTTTCTAAGCTATGATTGGACAATAACTGTTTGGGCGGAGGGGTTAATTTGCCTGAGGCACTGATGTTACCTCCTGTCTTTCCTTAGCATCCAATCACCTCCCTCAGCAGCAGACGCTAGGCAAAACCAGCCGATTCCAGCACGGAAGCAGCAGCAAAGTCTCACAGCTCCACCTGCCCAACCTGCCCAGCAGGCACAGCATCAAACACCAGTCCTGGTCTGTCACCAGAGCGAACCGAGACAATGCACCACACCAGGTTCCCGCTTCAGGGAGGGGTGGCGGGACGGGGAGGAGAGAGGCGGTCACTGTCGCTTTGAGAGATATTCCCAGAACATCAATCAGCGCCCTCCATGTCACTGCAAATACTCACATCACCCGTCACAGTGCCAACCTCAGATCGGATGCCAGGACGCACACCAGATCTAGCCCAACTATCTCCAGGGATTTTATGGTTCCCCATGTGACGGTCTCCAAGGTGAGTTGACCATTTTTGTGCCTCGTCTTTATGTGTAGGTGACAATCACCTTCATTCTATGATTATCTCCCAGCAGTCTGAAAGGGCATTGATTGGTGCCACACCTGACAAAGTGACGCAGTCCAAACAGACAACCCAGCCCCAGCTCAACCACCTGGCATCCACCCAGACCAAACCCTGGACCCCTCCAAGACCCGCCTTCCCTCTTACAGCGGCCCTCAGCGCTCTGTCGTACTCGCTGTCTGAGTCAGAGTTCTCTGCAGATGGAGATGAGGCTGAGCCTGGATCTGAAGGTCCAGAGATGCCGCAGATGGGCCCGGTATTGACCTTCACAACGCCAGGAAAGACGGTGTACAGCTCCTCACTACAAAGAGCTACCTCCATCCAGCCAGGAGGTAGGAGTGGTACGACAGCAGACAAACATGTGAGGACCTGCGCTGACCGGCCATGTTTTCCTGGTGTCCCGTGTGAACCAGCCATGGATGAGGGTTTCCGCTGTGGGAGGTGTCCTGTAGGATACACTGGAGATGGACGAGCCTGTCGAGGTACGGCTCTTCAACTCGTTTAATGATAGGGAGGATTGTGAAAAACATTTATCACCTTCAGCTTTAACATCTCTGTCTGTTTTTCAAGCTGTTTGCAGGCATACGTGTGGTAGGAACATGGAGTGTGCTGCGCCCAACACGTGCCGCTGCAAACCAGGCTACACTGGACTCGACTGCCAGACAGGTAAACAAATAAAAGGCTTATATAAATTATTTTAGCTATTATTTCTCTCTATGTATTTATTTGTTTGTACATTGTTGTTATTTTATATTTATCCATATTTCCTCAGCCATCTGTGAGCCAGACTGTGTGAACGGGGGTGTTTGCGTGGCTCCGGGTGTGTGTCACTGTCTCAGAGGGTTTCATGGAGAAACCTGTCAGGAAGGTAAAGCTTGCCTCCTTTTCCCAGTTAAAGTCACTACAAGGAACTTTAATCATGTGTTGATTTGGGCGGTCCCTGTGGACACAAGCGGTAGTGTGTCCGAGCACCAGAGTCTATGCATCTTCCCATAATATTACAAATGAATTAATTTTCTTAAATTTGTCGTGGTAGAAAAGTAAAGATTATAAACCATCACATAATGAATGAACTGTTAGAAATGATATGACTAATTGAAATGCGTCTCTGCAGCTCTGTGCAGGTTACCGTGTGAAAACGGAGGCACCTGTGTGGGACTGCAGACTTGTTCGTGTCCTTATGGGTTTGTTGGACCTCGATGTGAGACCAGTGAGTTCCCAGTCACTCCTGTTTTCCCACATTCACTTCTCTTACTCTTACTATCGTGGTTGTGATGTTTTCTTGTTGTTGATCGTAGTGGTGTGTAGCCGTCACTGTCACAACGGAGGCCAGTGTGCGTCTCCAGACGAGTGCATGTGTCTGACAGGCTGGACCGGACCGTCCTGTGAGACCGGTGAGTGTGTTTCAGAGTGTTTTAGTGTGTGTGTGTACTGACCTCTCAGTGCTGATGCTCTCGTCTCTCTCTCCAGCTCTCTGCTCTCCTGTGTGTCTCAACGGAGGTTTGTGTGATCGGCCGAATGTTTGCGAGTGTCCTCGGGGTTTCTACGGAGCACAGTGTCAGAATGGTACATTTACAACTTCAGCCATCAATAAGTGTTTCAGTAGTTCAATCATTCATTGGGTTATTCTTAAATCAGGTTTACAAAGGCTTCATTTGAATTTCAGACAGAGTAAGTTCCCATGGTTGATTTTTATTTTCTTTCTTCCTCGTCCAGCTGTCTGCAGTCCTCCCTGTAAAAACGGCGGTCTGTGTATTAGAAACAACGTGTGCTCCTGTCTGCAGGGATACACCGGGAGGAGATGCGAGAAAAGTCAGTCTTTCTTCCTCCTCCCAACATTCTCCACTTGATTCTGCTTTTCGTCCCTCTCTTCCTCCTCTTCGTCCTGCTTTCCTAACATCTTCCTCAAGCAGTATCCTCTTCATCCTATTCATACATTGCCATCATCTTCTTTCTCATCCTTCGCTCTCTTCTTCTTTTTTATTTAATAAGCTGAATTTTCTACATAAGATCAAATAAAATCTGGTCACTTAGTCCTGCAATGTTGCTTCTCACTTTACCTTTAAATCATCCCTCTCTCTCTCTCTCTCTCTCTCTCTCTCCCTGCAGGTGTGTGTGAGCCCATGTGTATGAACGGCGGCAGGTGTGTCGGCCCAGATGTTTGTGATTGTCCGTCAGGTTGGCGAGGAAAGAGATGTGATAAACGTAAGTGCCTTGGTACATGAATCAGATCCGTACAGATTCTTTACATTTAAAACATCATCCTCCTCCGGGCCAACCTGTTGGATCCCATGATGCATCAGTGAGAACACCTGCCTGTCTTTCCCTCTCAATGTAATCACACATCAACACCAAAACTTGTTTGTTAAGCACGAGGTCAATCTGTCCAGAAACTATCCAGCCAACAAAGCAAAAACAGAAAACTCATAAGAGGTAAACCATACTATTATTGTTCAATCCATAAAATATAAAGAAATAGTCAAATGTGCCCATCATAAGATGTCTTCAAACATAGTTGCTTTGTCCGACCAAATCCAAAGATATTCAATTTACAATGATACAAAACAGAGAAAAACTGAAATCTTCACATTTGAGAAGCTGAAATTAGAGAATATTTGCTTGATAAAAGGCTTAAGTGTGTGTCATCTTAATGTAAAACTCACCAAACTGGAGCAGGAATGGTGACACTGTCCAGCCGAGTTGTGAACAGATGCTTCCCACAAAGACGCCTCCCATATGGAAAGCATCATCTCTAATGTCTGCAGGGTTTTATGGGGCCGACCTTCAGACTTCTCAGGGAGATGCTGCTGAAGCGACGGCTACCTAAAAGACATCCAAACATCAAGGAAGAGGGGATTAACCACAGCTAAGCATTATCTGTTGAAGCAGTGTGTAATCAGCCCCGCCCTCCTCCTTCATCAGTGAACACCTTAAACATCTGTCACTCATCTGGATGGCCTGTCGTCTGTCATTAGGCATCTGTAAAGTCTCCACACCTGGTTCGATCTTTACTGCCACATTTGGTTTCCTTTTTTTGTCTCCATTTCCTTCATTGTTGTTGTTACTTTCTTGGCCTCTCCAACATAATTACAAATAATGAAAGAAAACTAAAATGACTGAAAAACAGAGGAGGACGTGTCTCAAATCTTTCAAGTCCAAGTCAAGTCACAACTCTTCCCTAAACCACTTAGTTGCAAGTATGTATATATGTATGTATTTCAATCCTGAATTATGGACTTTAAAATGACACTATTACACATATGTTAAAGGAATACTTCACCCACCAACTGATCATTTGTACATCAATTACTCGTCCCGTGTTACCTTTGAATTCTTAAAGAAAACGTTGTTTTTCTCTCATGCCTCCGCGATGAATGGAGAATCCAAAAACGGTGAAGTCTTGATGAATTGAAGTAAATGGAGGCCGCTTTTATTCTTAAAGTCTCAGAGCAGTCATGTCTTCAGTCCTTGCAGCTCTAATGTGTAAGTGTTGTGTCGCCTCTCAGCCAGCTGTCTGCAGAAGTGTCTGAACGGAGGGGAGTGTGTAGGAGCCAACACCTGCCACTGCGCCCCGGGCTGGCAAGGCATGCTCTGTCAGATCCGTGAGTATCCCAACAAAATACACACAAACTCATCCTCAGAAAATGCATTTCATCTACTCTTAATATCACTCGGCAGCCAGTCAAAATACTGCACAGAACACTTGGCTGATTCATATGATTGCATACTCCAGGAGTTACTGTACCCTCTGACGTATTGTTTGTGTGTGTGTTATTCCTCAGCTCACTGTGAACAGAAGTGTCTTTACGGCAGTCGATGTGTCCGACCGAACGTCTGCGCCTGCCGGAGTGGATACTCTGGTTCTCTTTGCTCCAGAGTGGTAAGAAGGACTGAACATGGAGCGTTGTTTTTTAGTTAAAGGGGGCTCAGCGTTTGACTTTACAATGACTTTCAATCACTTCAACTTAAAAAAACAAATGTGACCTGGAAATGTTCCTTTTTCTTGGCTATTTAAAAGTCTAGTCAGGTTTTCACTCCTTAGAAATGAGATAAAGGTCTGAAACAAGTGCCATAATTGCATTTTAGGTGCCTTGCTGAGCAGCTTTAGCAAGGAATGCACAAACGTCTCAGTTATGTTCTCTGCAGCTGGTCTGAGACTCACACATGTATGAGAAAACTGGAAACACGTGAAAATGCATCCAATCTCATGAATTGACCAGTGACACATGATGATGTATTGAAGCGCAGTGAACAAAAAAATATGGATGTGAATGCTGCAGTGATCAAAGCAAAATGTAGCGCAGCAGTGTTTTGATTGTGAACATTTTATCTTTTTACCTTGCCAAAATTCAGCCTCAAGAACTCCAGCTGTTTAACTTCCTTTTGCACCATGCAGGCACAGGCCTTTTGTTTTTCAGCTGGAAACGAAAATGATGTATGCAAATCTTTCCTTAATATCTAGGCTTCCTATTTGTCATGAAAGTTAAAGAAGGCAAATCTGAGAATCTGACAAATTCATAGGCTGCTACTTTGACATGTTTTCTTGTTGCTTTTCAGTGTCAGCTATTATAAAAACCTTCTTGTTTTTTTCAGCTCCCTATTGCCCGAGGATGAGACCAACTTACAACCAACAAACACCAGACAGTTGGCGTTCAATCAGCACCGATAAAACCTTCAGGTGAAACGGAGCGTCGTCAAATGGAAACCCAAAGTGTCTCTTCACTGACTGGGAAACAAAACAGGTTTCATCTCTGAGAATTTAGGTTTATACTACTTGATAGCAGCAAAAAAACACATGAAAAAAAGACTTTTAGAAGTGGTTATTTCTTGATAAACTACCATCTATGTGTTCTCTGCTAAGCATCTCCAGCTGCAGCAGGTGTTGACAGGTAGGATTAGATGATATGAGGATATTACCTGTGTAACCTGATCTCTCTGAGTAACCTGGTTTCTTGAGTGCATGTATGAAAACTGGATCATTGTGATGATGAAGTGGTTATTTATCCAGAAACACTTCCAAACTCCAATACTGACACATACAACATGTTAATTAAGCAGCTTTGGAGCTCGTAGATCTCGGCTAACAGTTCCCCCTCGCTTCCAGTCTTTGTGCTAAGCTAGACTAATGAGACCAGTTCATCATTCAGTATCTGTAACACCATATTCTCTTTATTTCATCTTACATGAAACACTTCATGATTACAAGCAGCTATTTCATTCAATGGTCAGACTGATCATTTAAAAGCTACAGATTTTATTGTAAATCGTCATCATGTTCAGGTTCTTCACTACAAACCCAAACCTCTGTATGAGTATTTATTTATTTGGTTGTTTTATATTGTCGCATACTTCTTGTTGTATATATCGTAATCCCTGTATAATCATTGTTATTTCTTATTCAAGCATTGTTTATTGGTTGTTTTGTAAGAAAACAAATAAAGGTCCTGTAAAGGTGTTGATGTCTTGTTTTTTACATTTTTGTATCTGATTTGCTCAAATGAAGGCGACCTGGACTTGGAAGAAGTCAGAGGACAAGTTCCAGTTTGAGTCAGATTAGATTAGAAGAAGCTTGTTTGTTGGATCAAATTTTATGCAATCACTTTAATGTAACCACATAAATTATCATCGATTCCATCTTAACGTTTGATAAACATGTCGATAAGGTAGTTCAGTCCTGTTTTATTTCAAAAATTAGATGATTTCTATCGTTCTATCAGCTATTCATGCGTTTATTTTCTCAATAATTGACTATTGTAATTCACGCTTCACCTGCCCAAACAATAAAACACGTTCACGCCTTCAACTTATACAAAATGCTGCAGCCAGACTGTTAACTCGATCAAACAAAAGAGATAATATAACCCCCATTTTAGCCTCCCTGCACTGGCTCACAGTTAACTTCAGGATTGATTATTTTTAAAGCGCAACATGTTCTATCCCCAGCAAACATCTGTGAACCTTTATGCCCCTATCTTCTAAAACTCTACAAACAGTCCCCCGATCTATAGATTAAATCTAAGTGTGCTTTAGCTGTCACAGCACCAAAACTCTGGAACAGACTTCCTGTTGAATTTTGTCTTGCAACCTCACTAATTTCTTCTAAATCGCTACTAAAAACTCACTTTTATAAACTTTGTTGGATGTGTTTCTTGTTATTTTATATTATTTGCGAAGTTGCTATATAAATAAAGTCATTATTATATGATCCCATCATACTAAAATAACAATAACACATGTTCAATGTTGGGTTCCTAACTGTGTCAGACCTCACCTTCTGTATCATGGTTGGATGTACTGCATCTGTCTCCTTGTACCCATAATCCCTTGTTAACAGCTGTTCATGGAGCTGAAGACCTCCAACATGGCCACCAGAGGATGAGTTACCTGAAGGTCAATAAAATATGAGACAATCACACAATGTTCAGGATGTTTTAATAACATTATGATGTTTAGAATTTGTTTATGAGAAGCGTTTATTTAGCTGATGTTTTTTGGGAGCGGGCAGCGCCAGAGAAGCATTTGACTTTGCTACAGGGGCCAGACAAGTTCACGGCCAGCGGGTACGGGGCCACGGGGGCGGAGAGGAAATGAGGATTAAAAGATTAATGAGGCCGCATTAGCTCCAGACCAATTAGGATTCCTCTCTGCCTGCCTCTCCCTGACTCCTGCCTCTGCACGGCCGAACACTAAAGAGCTGGCTGACTTCTTACGACTGATTAGGACGGAGCTGGACGGTTTGTTGCGACCACAGCAGGAGCAACAAGCTCGGTCCTCTGTTGATATTTGTTGCCATCACTCTAATCCCTGTGTGATTCTTTACAAATTTAAGGAAGATATATCTGCTTCCTGTTGCAAGTTTAATTCTGCAGGAAGGTGACCTTTGACCTCAAGAAATCGTTACATATTTTATATGGAAAAAGACCAGAGGCTGGAAAAAACCTTCTAGAAATGATCATTAGGGCGTTACTGCCCTCTGGTGGTAATTATAATAATAATAATAATAACAATAATAAAAGTAAGAATATAAAACTGCACAGAAATGCAGATAAAACTTTAAAATCACATCAACAGGTTTAAATTAATTTCCTGTTCATGATGAATGAAATCAACAACCTGACTTGTAGATTGCTCCGAGCTTTTACAGCAACACTCACAAGGCATCGTCCCTTCACAGATATTTATATCCACCCCCAAAGATGGCACTGGGCAAGGTGGAGGAGGAGGAGCGGAGGGGGTGCATGTGTTCATCCTGGTGGGCACACACAGGACGGGACGGGCAGGTCCACCTGGACTGTTCACTCAATGGAAGCTCAGAGACGCCGCCAAGGCAGCAAAGTTGTCCTCTGTCCTGCAGGACGCCAACAGGCGGGACACAAACATACACACACACTAGCTATTAGTAACCTACAGTGTGAATCACTACGTTAAAGTGACCATCAAGTTCATCCGCTGAGTGTGAAGGAAACATGACGTGTGAGAAGATTTCATTTGGGTTAGAGGAGCACTGAGTTTACTCCTCTTTCTCTGCATTGGCTGATTGGTCAACTCTGGAGGACACAAAATAGGAGGCAAAAAATAAATGTCATCTTTGTGTAAATTAATGATTTAGTTGAGGGCAACAGAGTAATTTCACCTGTCTAATTTCAGTGTGGAGGATTTGAGTGATGAGGACACAGTTCACTGGTGTAAAGCATTTTGTTTTGTTATGCACTAAAGTGAGATATTGAAATGAATTGAAATGTTTTGAAATATAAATAATCCCCTTTTCTGCAGCTGTTTGGTTTCCTTTAAACTGCACTGTAGTTGATGAAACACGTTGCATCATGTATGGAAGGTGGAGCCTGATATTTACTTTATTTCCTGAAGTGTTTTGATTAAATGAATATAGGCACAGACATGTTGTCTGCAGCAGCGTCAATCTAAAGTAAATACCAGTATATGATCCAGAACTACTGAGGCTGAATGACCTTAACATGCTTAATAGACTTCATGATTTGTCTGTTTGTTATTGAACCCTGAATATCGGCTGAAATATCCATATTGTTGCTCTGAGTCTATCCTCGGCTGTGAAGGCCTCATATCGGTGGAGCCTAATTTAAACCTGTATCCTCCAGACCACAACAGGTGCCTCCTCCTCCCCTCCTCCTCCCTTTAGGCTCCACCTGTCTTCCCTTCTCCGCGGCGGCCTGGCGACCCAGAAAGCAGCCGTCATTCATTAGCAATGGTATGTCGATGGGCCGGACGCACGGTGCAAACCCCCTCGGTCACCGGATCGGAGGCAGCTGCTCGGCCCCCCGGTGCTATTTTCACCCTGAAGGATAAAGTGATGTGCAGGAGCCGCACGCACGGCCCCAGCAGCCCTAGCAGCTCCAGTCAGCTCCAGCAGCTCCAGTCAACTCCAGCAGTACCAGCAGCTCCAGCAGCTCCTGTCAGCTCCAGTCAGAGCAGAGCAGCTCCAGTCAGCTCCAGCAGCTCCAGTCAGCTCCAGCAGCTCCAGTCAGATCCAGCAGCTCCAGTCAGATCCAGCAGCTCTCGTCAACTCCAGCAGTACCAGCAGCTCCAGCAGCTCCTGTCAGCTCCAGTCAGAGCAGAGCAGCTCCAGTCAGCTCCAGCAGTACCAGCGGCTCCAGTCAGAGCAGAGCAGCTCCAGTCAGCTCCAGCAGTACCAGCAGCCCCAGTCAGCTCCAGTCAGCTCCAGCAGCTCCAGTCAGACCAGAGCAGAGCAGAGCCAGGATGAAGTCCACTGCAGGCACCGACGGCTTCACCTCTGACCTGGATGACCTGGACAGCGGCAGTGACAGCTCCGACGGCGGCTGCAGCCCCCGCAGAGAGCCGGGGGAGGTGGCTGAGGAGGAGGCCGGAGGAGGCTCCCGGAGAGGCAGACGGAGGAGAAGGCGGAGACGCAGCAGCGGTGGAGACGCTTGCGTCGCCGGTGTGAGCAAACAGAGGCAGGCGGCCAACGCAAGGGAGAGGGACAGGACTCACAGCGTGAACACGGCCTTCACGACGCTCCGCACGCTCATCCCCACTGAACCCGCCGACAGGAAGCTCTCCAAGATAGAGACGCTGCGCCTGGCCTCCAGCTACATCTCCCACCTGGCCAATGTGCTGCTGCTGGGGGAGGACTGCCGGGACGGACAGCCGTGCCTCGGTTACCAGAGCATCCTGCACGGCACCGCGGCGCACAGCGCGCCCTCACTGAGGCCCATCTGCACCTTCTGCCTCAGCAACCAGAGGAAACTGGTGAGTGGCCACTTACACCTGTTGCACCATGGTAACATGCAAAAAAAGAGCCCATTACTGTCTCCTGCAATGCAGAATTGCTCGGGTGCTGGTTTTTACGCAGCATCTATTTCAAGGTCACTCCATCCAGTGTGATACTTTTAGAGCAGATGATGCACCTGTGCAGGCTGCATCTTCTCTATAGTAGAAATAGAATTTCAGATGCTGAGTTTGCGCGGGTCAAAGGTGATCTGGGTTAACCAAAGTGGCACCTGTTTCTCCAGTGATTGATGGCACAAAAAGAAAACAAGCTGTGGTGCCTTCAAAGGTTTTAGTGCTTCACTCAGTTACACCGGATCCTCTTCTGTAGAATGGATCTAAAAATGAGAAAACTGTTTTAGGTAAATGTCTGGCACACTCCAAAACTAATTCATTAATGTGATGTGTTAAAGGAGAGTTGATTATGAATAATGATGAATACAGGTAACCAGTTAACTCCTTATATTTATACGGATAAAACAAGTTTGAGAGTGCTGTAGATGAAAAATTAGGTTCCAAAATGGATTAAAAGACACCACAAAGCACCATGGTAATGGGAAAGTGCTGTAAATATTCTAAATGTAAATTGATATTATTAATATTAAACAACACTGATGATTTTCACCCAGTGAACGATCATTTCTATCCTAAATACACACGTGTAGTAGTGGATTAGAAGTGTTTACAGTAGTTTGGCTGGACACCTTGCAGTTATAAATAGAGGCTAGAAACTGGCACAAGATCATTTATATTATGTCGCTATTATGCAAAACTGTATTTTCACATTACAGCAGCGTAAACTTTAGTATTTTTACTGGGGCTCTGCAAACAATCATTTGTCTCATAAAGTCTTCAGATCTTCATTTTCTGAAGTAAGATCAGTAAGATAAGTGTTATTAGGATGCACGTCGTGGTGCTTTCACTGAACTGTGTTTGTTGTAAAAATGACCGTTTCTTTGCCTCCGTAGCTCAGAGATGGAGGGAAGCACTCTGCTGCTGTGTGAAGCCAAGCGGCTCCGGACAGACGGGGAGTCCACCTTGATGTTGTTTACATGTAGACACACACCTGTAGGACTTTGTACATAATATAAATATATTTATTTTTGGATTAGTCTAGAGAAACAAATTAACACTGAAAAGCACTTTCTGTTCACGTTGGTGAGCTTCTGAACCTCGGTGTTTTGGTTGAGCTGTAACCTGAGCCGGTGTGTAAAGTTGCACCTGACGGGGGGTCTATTTTGGTCCCGCGAATAGTATAAACTACCCCACCACCGCCACCCCATGCCCAACTCCTAAAAAAAAGCCTCGTCGCCTTCAGTCACATGTAGGAAACTGAAGAGCAGCTACTGCAGCGGTTGCTGTCAGTTGAGCGGCGTTAACGCTGCTGTCAGAAATATCACAATTATTCAGGGGCACTTTAGAGAATCATTAACTTTTCTATCATCTCTACCGTACCCTGCAACAAGGGAGAGCACTATTTGTTTTTACCTAAAGCACTTCCACAAATATGTGCTTCTGTTAGGACCGCTCGATTATGGCAAAAAAACATAATCCCGATTATTTGTGGTCAATATTGAGATCACGATTATTGAACACGATTACTCATTGACTTGCATTTAACGTGCATTTATTGAACTTAAAAAGGTGGATTTCCTTGAACTTTAAATATATAATTTAACAAAAAAACAAAACAATTATCTTGCTTCATAAGCGTCGGAAGCCAAAATTGAAAAAGTTTGATTAATGGCCCAGTCCTCGTATCCGTTACGTCTAATCTTTTATTTTTTGGTGCATTAAAGGGTTACCTTTAAAGCTGGGTGAATCTTAGATGCACGATTGCATACAAAGCTAATGGAAAGACACGATTTAGGTGCACAAATTGACACAAAGCCAAAAATGTGTGCATATCCCGAGGCTTTATGAATCTACTAACGTACAGAGACGAGAGGAAAAAGAATGGCACATGTCCACAGGATCTGTCATTTCTACGCTTCCCATTCATTGTCTATATAAGGAGCTGTGCAATGCATTCTGGTAGCGCCGCAGTGCGATTTGAGAGACAGGGCGTCACATTGGATGCTCCTCATTTGCATAAATTTGAGGTCTAGCCTACTTTATGCAAATCAGGGGAATCCAGCGTGACTCGCTGCCTCTGGAAACGTTTAAACTAAAGACTCGGTTATACTCCCAAATGGAGGCGTACACGGACACCTTGCGTCCAAAAAAAACGCCCCTATGGACACCTACCATAAGTGGAGTAAATTTGGGGGTTTCGTGGTGCTTTGCCTGCTTTGACAATAGGAGGGAAATAAT
This sequence comes from Sebastiscus albofasciatus, assembly GCA_916701655.1. Lineage (NCBI taxonomy): Eukaryota > Metazoa > Chordata > Actinopteri > Perciformes > Sebastidae > Sebastiscus > Sebastiscus albofasciatus. Next base: position 66,849 of record CAKAOI010051925.1, read on the forward strand.
ACTTATTCACGTTAGTTTGGATAAACTCAGGGGGAGATTTCAGGTAGCTTTATGCGAGAGTGGTGCCCTGGTTGGTTTCTATTTGTTGGTAAGTTTGGGGTCATTTAATTGGTTCTTAATGAATTTTTCGAGTCCTAATTGTTGCCGCCTTGATGCACAGGTGGAAATCAGACATTTCAAAACTGGGTACTGACGGAAGTTTTAAGCACCTCAAAAGCTCAAAGCTTTTCACGAAAAATAAGATTTGTTCCTGATGTGAAGATCCAATTGGAAAATTCCCAAACTGAATGTGAGACTACTTTAACTTTAACCCTTTCTCTCTCAGCCTGAAGTGGCTGATAAATGTATTTGCAGTGTGGTGAAATGTTTACTTTTGCATTGTTGCACAATCTCTGTATCACTTTAAAAACGCAAAACTGTGACGTTTTGCGTGCACATGGCATGCAAAGTGCATCCTTTTGCACTAATCTGGAGAATATATAAATGTAATCCTTTTACAATCAACTGGATCCCTTGATATTTATTATACAGCACATATGGATGAAAACGTTGCACACTACCTCAGTTTTAAATATGAAGGCCTACCTCTAAATCTAATGTGTAACATGACTGTATAAAAATGTACTTGAATACCTGACAACTGTGTCCTTTGCACATCGCAAATGCTGGAGAAGCTGCTTGAAGATAAATGTATTTTTGTACAATACAAATAAAAATGAGAATAATATCAAACTTGTTTTTGTTCATTGTCCAGAACTGCTCAAAATGTATTTCTACTTTATGTCAAAAAAAATTGTAGTTTGTGTGGGGGGGGACGCAATTTCAGTAGCAATGAATGAATTTTGATGTTAGACTGGTTATTTGTATAAGATGTCAACCTCTAATAGTAAATAAAGTTTTCTAAAAGAAGATATGTTTAATAACTCTTAAAATACAGGTGCTAGTAATGACACGTTTCATGGTGTTGAAAACAGGAAGAACAGGGTCTATGAAGGATTGTAATCTGTTTAAGAAGTTTGTTTTAATGAGGTCCAAATACTAAGAAAGGTTTTCAAGGCCATCAAGCACTGCTGAGTAGCTGAGTAGGAAATTTGGGCTGCTTTTAGACATCACATTTCTAAGTTAAATTATTATGATAACCAGTTGCGGTCGTTAAAAGAAAAAGTTACACGATAAAAACAACTTGAATCACCTCCTCGTGGTTGTACGCCTCCACCAACCAGTCAAGATGCAGCTTACATCCATGTGAAAGTGTTCCTGAGATATCACGAGAATGGTATGGATGTGAGGTCACAGTGATCTTGACCTTTGACCACCAAACTCTAATCAGGTCATCCTTGAATCCAAAAGGACGTTTGGGCCAAATTTGAAGAAATTCCCTCAAGACGTTCCCGAGATATCACACGTAAGTATGGATGGACGACCCGAAAACATAATGCCTCTGGTGGCATAAAAACACTCATATCAAGTCAACATTATGATAGTAATTAACAGTATGTACATTTTGATAGATACAGAAGTTTGACTAATATTTTGTTTATCACAATTTTCCTTTTTCTGGCAGAAATTTGCTTCATAAATTCCCAACAGATACTGTATATTTTTTTACCTCATTACATTTCTTTTTGACACATGGAAACTTTTTCCCACAATAATGCGGCACAGGAACATCAAAAGTGGGTTAAAAAAAAAAGAAAAAGTGCCAAACTATAAAGATTAATCATTTTCAGTTTGTGTTTGAGGCTACACATTTTACAAAAAGTGCCTTCAGATTTGTTGGACAATCTGCTTTTTTACTCCTGTTCATACAGCAACAATCTTTTAATTTTTTATTTTTAGTCTCATATAAGCTATAAATGTTTGACTTCTGTTATTTAATGTACTTTCTTCCAACATAAGATCTGTGTTTATTATCACAATCAGTAAATTAATATAGCTCCTTTTTCTATCTAAATACAAAAACATTGATAACAATGCCAAAGAACACAGTCAAACCATTTCAATAATCTTTTATTTTCATAAAAAAGTCAATCGGTTCATATCAGATTAAAGAAAGTAGAAACCAATAATAATCAGTTAGCTGGCGAGGCATCTTACAGGGGGCGTGTCCTCTGACGGACTGATCTAGACACGCGGTACAGGTTTACCCAAAAGTCAAGAAAGGAGGCGAAGTTTGAGAGCCAACAGGAGCCAAAACATGAGCTGGGTGAAACAAAAAGTCAAAAAGGGGAGAAGAAAAAAGAAATGTTGGCAAAATTGCTTTTTTGTCGGCCTCAGTCGCATGGCAAAAACGCAAACTCGAATATCAAACAAATCCTGGTTGTGATTCATACGAGCAGCGGCCATTGAGATCACATGGAATGTTTTGTATCCAAATTACAGAAGGAAATACAATAATAATAATAATACCAAAATAAAAAAGATGAGGGGGAGTATTCATCGTTTTCCGCTTCCACCGTGAGCCGC